>CM054380.1:47238346-47478346 GCA_028858755.1 Ara ararauna
CTGCATACATTATTCTTAATTTTTAAATCTACAATTTCCTTCCATTCCTGTTGTAGAATATTATTCCGTGTACTCGCCAGCAGAGTCAGAGGAGCTGTAAGGAGATTTTTTCATAGTTCATAAAAAAATGCATGCTGCATGCAATCTGAAATAGCCTGTGGTTGCTAAGCCTAGACACAGTTTACATTTTCCTTTAATGGTGAAATATGATCGCAGAACTATGAAGTGAAATGCACACAACTAATCTCACTTAAAAGAAAATTTCATTTTGGAAAATAAACCTACATACAAATTAATTAACAATTTTACCAGTCTTAGTAGACCAAAAAATGGCTAAAAATGATCTGTTTAAAAAATTCAAGGGATAAAGATGGGGGTATTGAGCAAAACCAAACTGATTTGGACTAGAAAACAGTGTTAAAAATGGTAGTTAATAGATCTACAAGTAACCTCTGAACGTTTCCCATTCAACTTTCTCTGTTATAACACAGCTAATATGCTGCAGAAACATTTATTTTGAGTTAAGAAAATTTCAAGTAAAACACTTGAAAGTTATAATGTTCTTTTTAAAAATTAAAAGAAAGTTAATTTATGTTATGCTGTTATTCTTGCTTGTACCAATCCTCCTTAATGCTCGGTTCTCTGGTGTTACTTGATTGATTTTGGAGTTGCTGGGGTTCTTTTTTAAACAATTAAACAGAAAGTTTACTGAATGAAAGGTTTCAGAATGAGGTCTTTTCACTTAACAAGAACAAAGGAAGACTAAGGCATAAATCTAATAATTCGTACTATCTGAAGAGTTGATTTAAACTCATTCGTTTAATCATCATCCACTGTTTGGTCCAGAAAAGGATTTTTATTCTTTGACATTTGTGTATTTTCAGTTGTTTTGCTGCATGAGACTGGTTTTATCCGCTTTCTTTTCCAGGTTGTATAGTAACTAAGCTGAACAATGGAAAATCACCACTAAAGGCAGTCAAGAACTTGGATTAATGAATCTAAAAATATTGTAATTCATGCTGAAACAATATTCTACCAACTTCTTCTGTGTAATTTAACTAAAAAAACAAGTGTAAGTGGTATATAACATTTCCATGAATGGGACCCTTAGGCTTATTCCACTGAGTATGTTTAGCTTGCCAAGTTTAAATATTTTCAGAACTGATCCTGGGACTGAGAAGCCTTCATCACAGCACAGCATTAAAATGATGGATGCAATACATATTTAATACAATAAAATGGCCATTTATATGCTCATACTAGGCACAAGGGAAATCCTTGAAGGAAAGAATTCTAAAATCAAAAGGCGCTTATTCTCTCATTGCTATATGAGGAATTTAGTCACCTGGTTCCCTTTACGGATGATGGGTGTTATGAGCCCAGGTCTTCCATGTATCAGTGTATTGCTGTACATATCCAGACCAACAGAATGGAGTGTCTGCACATATTAAGCTTCAAGAAACTCCACAGGTTTCCCCTGTGCAGCTGAAAAATTGGGGAGAACTGCAGACCAGGGCTGGCCTCAGCCAAGGAATCTTTCAGAGGGTGCATCTGCTGTCCATTCCCAGACATATAGAAAATACAGGCACAGCAATGATCCCTTGGAGCTCCAAGGAATGCTGCCTGAATTTCCTGACTTCAGTCATGCCCAGTTGGGGCAAGATTTCCAAGTGTCTAGGAACCCTATTGTATGGCTAGGCCGCCTTTTAATACCTCCAAGGCACTTAAAAGTGTGGGAGCAGGGGGGATGTGGAAAAGTGAAACCAAGTCTATCAACTGAAGCTTTCCAAGAAAATGTACGCAGCAAAACATACAAAACCTAAAGTGAACTAAGAGCAGCACTGTAACAAAACAAGGTTGGGGTAGAGAGCAGCAGGGAAGGAGAGCAGTAAGAACACACTACGCGTTATCTGCACACATCTGCAGTGCTGACAAGCATGGTTAGTTTGGTTCATCAAAGAGATAGCCACGTGCAAGTGCAAGGTTGTTATTCAGTCTTTTCAGTTTACAATTAAACATGCCAATTTGAGCTACCAACAATCCTTCTGAATGTAGACCGCAGTACCCCTGGGAAGAAGCCTGTAGGATATTCTTATGCCATTGTCCACCCCCACCCCCTGCCTTTTTTTTTTGTCAGGGACATACTGAAAGCCTGTTTTCACAAACAGGAGTCTCTGCTGAGTTTTGATGGCTTTTGATCAGGCACTAGCCCTTCAGCACTGCCGGCCACTATGGCAAAATTGACCACAGCAGCATTAAATTATTCTGACTCATATTGCTGTCTGTGCAACTCGGATCCATAACATCTGAAGACATTTCTAAGATGATTTCATGGCATGGCAAAGAAGGACACCTGAGCCCAACTTCTTTATAGCTACTCATATGATATGGAAATCCATTAAAATCTGACCCACATGCTCATTTTGTATTTGCATATCTGATTAGAAGGCTGTGCTACAGAATCATCTTTTTAATTGTTAACGTCATGTGTCCTGGCTTAGTAGCTGAACTACTACAGAGGATATCATAACTTTGAGTCTTCTTCAATGGCTGTTAATAGCACCCATCAGGTATGAAAGACTAAAATAAAACTGTTTGTTGACAGGAAGAGTAAATCTCATAAAACCTTTAATCTATGTACATTATGTTGAGTCAGAAATTATTCAAGAGACAAAAAACAGCTATTGATCTTAACAAATTAAGAAAATCATAATATGCATTGAAACTTATTTAAACATTCCAAATTCCTCTTAATAACATAAGCTGCTGGCTCTGCAAAATTCTAAAATGCACCCTGCTGTTTGTACTAATTGGTGGGAAATGCAGGCCTGTGTCGAAGACAACTAATTGTCTGATGGAAACAGCTTGTTTCTGACATCAGTACACACCACACCCCTGCATCACATGAGGAGGGTTTCAAAAAGGTGTTATATGTTCTCATGGTAATTATAAATGAGTTATATGTATCTAAGGTACAGAACTCATACTAGGTGATGGCATGAAAGAGGGCCTTATAAATGAGACTGTAGGGCATTTAACTAAACAATTGCATGCAGAATAAAGAGCTTACATAAAAGTGTATATTATGCAGATGTTAGAAACCTGTGTCTCTGAGAAGACGCTATTTTGACCATAATGCATTCTGTCATGTGAGATAAAATGCAGAGAACATTTACATTTCTCCCACTCACTGAGCTTCTACCACATGGCTTGCATTTTTCTCACATCAATAGACATCTTTTTAAACATTATATTCATGTCTGTCTCTCTTGATGGCAAATAAAATTCAATAAATAAAATACTTTATGATAAATATGTTAGATTTAAGAAGCAGTTGTGATAAAATGAGCAGGTTTTCAAAAATGATTTTCTAAAAGCAAATAAATTTAACAAGACGTGTACACAAGCTCAAAATATATTAATATATAGTAGATGATGCACAATAACATAATGACCCAAAAGAGCATTTGCACAGTTTTTCACACTGCTTAACTTACTGCTAAGTAAGACAAATAACCAACAGAAGTTGGACCCAGTGCCTCTGTAGATCAGATCAACATATGACTGCTGCAACAGGATGACTTGCCAAGGCTTTTCAAACCAGCCACGTTGCAGATAGCTACTGTATAGCAGGGAACATGCTCACTACAAAACCATCAACAAGTCTACTGTCACTTAGAACACAGTTATAGATCACTAAATATTTCTATCAATAACAAAATGCACAGCATACTCTTCTGCACTCACCCAACCAGATTGGTGTACTTGGGAAACCAATTATTTGTAATAAAATATAATTAGTACATACAATTTAAATATCCTGCTGTGCTCCTGGTAGTCATCTTCTTTTAGATGATTTGAAATTGCACTGCTAATGTGTATCTTCTTAGAATTAAACAAATAGAAGACTTTCCGCAGATCACCACTTCCTCAGTTTCTTTTTAAATTTTTGCTTCTACCTTTTTGCAAGATGTCTGTTTCTCAGATATTATCCTAGCTTTCATTTATTTTTACTTTTAAAGCTGTAAAACATATAAAAGGTAAAGAATCACTTTGTCATTTAATTGTTTTTATTTTCTGCTTATTAGTTTCCTACTTTTTCCTTAGTAACTACTTTTAAAGAGGGTTTTTAGCATTTTATTATTATATCTCTTATGGAACTGCCAAGAAAGTCAAATAGATAATGTGTCTTTCGGCACTTTTAGAAATCCAAAATAAGAAACAGCCCACCACTGATGCAAAGAGCTTATAATACAGACACAACAAGAGAGTGTTATTATTGTTTATGTTTTAATTATGAAAACTAAACCACAGAAATGAGTAAGCTTTTTACATAATGTCAAATAGAAGAATACAGTGAACCCAGACCTCTCAATTCTCAGTCTAATGTCTAAACCTCATATCAGTCTCCCTGAAATGTTGAGGACATGGACCTTAGTCCCCAAAACTCGAGACCCAAATATACACTTTCATCTCTACATGTTTTAATCAGCAGGATCAGGCTACATACCAAAACAATTGATAGAGGGTAGCTACATTAGATTTACATTTAAGTTTTTAATTAAGAGAAAAAAAAAAACCCTGAAATCTAAAACAAAAACAAAACCATTTGATCATATGAATATGCAACCCCACTAAAATGGTAGGGTTTCATAAGCACTCATCAATCCGGCACTTCACTTCCTTTCAGCCATGCAAGGCAATTCTCTTAAACCACTGAAATGATCACATCTCATTTCAGATAAGACCAAATTTGCATGGTAAATTGCACAGTGAGATGGAGGAGCAGGCTGAGGACAGACCATAATTGAAGGAAGCTATTAGGAGCTAATACCACTTCCTTACTCTCCTTTTAACACACTGTCAGGCTGTATCTGCAGATATGTTCACACCTGTGACCTGGGGAGAAGTTACAATGGCAAGATCCATTGCTATAAGAACCCATTTCCTTCTATTCATTTTATCTGCTAGAGAGTGACAGAGGCTTTCTGAAGCTTCAGAGCTTCAGATCCGCTGTTCTAAATGGAGCTGCTCTGCCACATCTCTCAACTTCCTCACAAAATGCAGGGCAGAGTTCTTAACAGCAAGAGGAGACAATTACACCCAAGCTGCTTCATGCTCATCACAATATTTGATCTATGTGCACCTGAATTTTATATCACTCAAGAGCCAGTCATCCATGGTAGGCTTCTGCATTACACAAGAGTTAGTTCTACCTATTCCAGATATACTGCTTGATCTACTGCCAGTCTCAGGCTTACCATTGCTCACTCAAGGACCAGATAACACCAGTAATCTTACCACTTGACAAATTTGTGCCTGGAAAATGTTCACAATAGCCCTAATTCTATGTTTCCTGCTATGACTGAGGTAAAATGCTTCTAAATCAGAAAAAGCATCATAGGCACAAAGGACAAAGCATATTTGACATCATAGCATTACTACACTGTATCAGGTTAGACTTCTTGCAGAACAGTTTAGGTTTATCTGGCTATGACTTGGGTCTGGGAGCTACCTTAAATGACTGCTCAAAATTCCCTTCAGTTCAATTTTGTTCCTGCAGCAATGTCAAGACTTTAACACAATATATTAAGTAAGTGTCAAGCCCTTCCAATCACAAAATTGACTTTAGAACAAGAATTATTCAGCAAGAAATTAGCCTGTTGGAAGCTTTTATATTTGTCTTCTGGAATCTAAGCCTTTGATTCTAACTTTCACACTTCATAGGCAGATGAGATGGATACACTTTAAAAATACAAAATCCCCAAATTTCAGACACTTATGTATGTTATTACATGTCATTTGGTTTTATTACTTCATACAAAGCATATCAAATATCATTAGATACATTGCGAATCAAGAGTTTGAGAGCAGTGGTCTTGCAGAAATTGTGTCTAACATGATATTCTGAAGCTAAGAAATATCTGCCTGACATTTTAAAAATATGAAAAAAAAATCTAAAATTTATATTGAAGCTCTTTATATGGGCACAGCATCTGTAGTACTGAAGTGATGTAACTGCTTGGTAGAATGGGGAGGAATATCAAGGGACCACCAGGGCTGGGAGACAGAAGAGACATTTTGATCCTTGCAGGAGATGAAATTGAAAACAACACCACCACTGTCAGCAATCATTATACTTTAAATTTTGATCAGCTATTTTAGAATATTTCTTCTTAAAAAAACCAAAACTAGTGTTCCTATTAATATCACACTGAGAAACAATATTTTATTTTTTAATTAAGCTATTATATTTTTGTGCTTGGAAGAGAAAGGTTAAGCTGGTTTTGCAATATATTTCTCCCCAATGAAAAATGGCTCAATAATTATAATCTGGTATTTGGTGTTGAAGCTTAAATGCAGTTGCCCAAAGTTATAAATTATAAATTAAGTTTCAGTTCAATATATTTCTACATTTTTTAATGCTATAAAAAGTTCATATGCTTCAAAACTGAAAATAGATATTGCTTTAACATTTAGAAAAAACTCTACACATAGTTAACAATCACTTCTTAATCTTGGCGACAAACCTGCAATAGTGTTAACACTCATGAAACTCTAATCATTACAAGTTGTTTGATTAGGCTGAATCTTTTTGAGTTAGGTCTCACTCTTTATGAGACAGGTTTTGCTGATGCCTTAGTTGCTCTCTTTTGAAGCTCCATATGCTTCTTCGTACTATCACGTGCATGTAACGGAACTAGTCCCTTCTACAAAAAGATTTCTGTTTAGAAACCTTTTTCCCTGCCCTTGCTTTTTCAAAATCCTGCCACAGAGAGATAGAGGGAGTAGAGTGGGGTGAGGAGATGATAGGAATGGCAAAGGAGATGTCTACATAGTCCACAGATCTGTTTTGTGATTGCCACCCATTCTGGCCTGCCAAATACCCGCTTTCCAACAAATTCTCACCAAGCTATAGCAGAAGTCATTCCCAAAAAACCTGGGGTTTAACTCCTATCTGATGAACTTAGGAAGTAGGATAGCAACAAAGTCACCTAACAAATGCTTTGCCTACAGGAATACACAAACTGGGCAAGCTTTAAGAAAACATCAATAGTATTTGCCCCCATTGAACCAGTCCAAATTCCCAGTTTTACAATGGGACTATATATATAGAGCCATGTCTTGTTCTACTACTCATTTTAACATTGTTTAAGGATAACTATTACTCCTTTCATAATTACTGTCATTTTGATTATTTCAGTGTCTAGGAAAGCTAGGTGCCTACCATACTCCACTCTGCTATGTCATGCCTCAAAACAGAGTACTTTTTCTATTTTAAGTTCATAAACAAACTAGAATACCTATATTTAGCTATTAGACATATAATTTTGTTTTGTTTACATGGCACAGAATTGTACTTTTCAACATTTAATGTTCCTCATGGCAAAACATGAAAAATTGTCTGCATTTAAATGCCTAGTCTAGGATTTGGATGACCCCAGCTTCTATTCCCTACAGTACCAAGGACGCTTCAGATTAGATCTACAAATGGATCCCCATGTAGGATAACTTATAAAATTATGGTCTTTGTAGCAGGATCTAAGCCAATCCTGCAGTAAATCTGCACGAGAATGTCATCAGGACTTCTGTGAACACATGGCATCTATTGCTCCCTTCCCCTGGCTCTATGAATCCTCTATTTCTTTCTAAACAATGGCTCTACTTCACCAGTAAAGGTTACAGAATATTCCGGAGCCTTATTTCTAGGCCTAATAATAGTATTATCCTAAATGCTAAACCGAATTGGAGAGGTGTACTGCCTCAAAAGAGGTCTACTACCTCTTGGCCAAGTATTGTGCCCTCTGAGCTACTGTATAAACAGAACGTTTGTGACATCTGATTTTTAGTGTAAAGAGTGAGCATACCTTACACCATAAATAATATAACTAATTTGTTAGTCTTGCATAAATTTTTACAACAAAATTCATGAGGCAAGTTCTAACAAGCAAGAGCTTTAGCTTCTCCGCTTTTCTCCACCTGGCACCCATTTTGTGTTGTTATTAAGTTCCTCTTAAAAGGCCTCCTGAAGCAGCAAAAGGATACCTGTTCATGCTGGAAACAGCTATGGTACTGGGGGCACTCCAAGCCCTGATTGCCCTTGACCAGCCTTCTCCGGGGCTCCCCCCACCCTTCCCTCTATCCAGGACTCCATGTCAGCCCATGGAGCAGAAGGGAGGAAGTGAGAGCATGTCACTCAGGGAACCCGAGACTGAAAGAAAGTCTTTCCTTGAAGAGGCAGAAAGATCAAAAAGCAGACACTGCACCAGGAGTCATACCGAAAAGACGATACAATCGCTGATGGGAGACAAGATTTCTTTACAGGTCTGTTTCCTTCTGAATTTTCTTTAAGTTTGTTCTTTGGGTTTATGGTTAAATAGAATCTAGCTTTAAAGGTTGGGGTTTGTTGCTTTGCTGTTGCTGTTGTGTTTTAAAACAACCATTTTTGGCCCTTTGTGATGTTCATTTAAAGGAAAAGGTTTTAGCAGAAGTCTTTGATGGAGCCAAAGTCCTGTCACACTTGTCAGACCAAGAGCTATGCTATGGAACAAAGTTCTGCTGAGTCATTTTTCATCACCCCACTCCATGCCCAGCACAAATAAGTTTCACTTTGCATCTCCATAGACACGCTTCTGCTGAACTCCCTTTTCGATCCTGTCCTGTGCTGTGCAAGAAATCCTTGCAGGTGGCCCAGTGCTGTTGTTTGCCTTTCACATTCTAAATGCAGAAAACTTGCATTTATGATGAAATAACATTGAGAACCAATTAATACGTTTTAAGGACCACTTGAAAATGTGTTTTAATCTGGAAATCTATCAGTTTTAACTCTAGAAAAACCCTCCACTTATGTCAATGAAAATTTTAGCTTGCTTAAGATATGCATCTTTATACAGACTTAATAACCCATGATTTGTGAGAACATTTTCAAATTAAAAAAAAAACAGGTCACAATGCTGGCATAAACATGTTCATGTTCACATTCTTAAGGTCATATTAAAATATGTTGCACTTTCCTGCAAACACAGTTACCAACATTAGAAGTCTATGACAATTTCTTTGAGACAAAGAAGTTGCCAGGGAAGCTTTCTCCCCCCTGGATTGTTATGCAAATAGTTAAAATGTTGAAATGAATTTAAGGAGTTATACTCTAACACGTCAGTCCTGTTATAATTTGGAGACAATGAATAATACATTCCAGACAAAGTGAAGGCAGCTATAGAAGTAAACTAAAATAGGAAAATTACGCCCACCAGGCATTTAAATTTAGGAGCTGAATAAATTATCCATACATTAAAAGGTTCATATATTTCAAAGAAAGCATAAAAAAGTTTAAAAAATAACTGAGAAAATGTAACAAAAAGCAGCATAATTCCAAATATGATCAAAGCTGGTGTGGAAACCTATTAAATGGATAACCTTGTTGCACAAAAATTATACAATACTACTTTCACAGATCTAGTCTTTTAGCAGATATTCACTTAGAGCCTCTCCTGTTTTATGAAATGAGTTTTAATCTGGTAAACTGGAAAAAAAAGTCATTAAAACTAAGATTTTTACCCTTTTAAACTTCTACTGCTTTTTTTTTTATCTTTTGGCACTATGGATATTTATTGTTTTTAATCAAGTGTACTCTTTTTTCTGGTATTTTTCCAAAAAGACTTTGCGTATGATTCAGTTCACTACATATGCCGTTCTTACAAATCTATTAATTAAAAACCCCACTCAGAATATTTGATGAAAACCAAAAATACTTCAATGGTTTTCTCATCATGTTGAAAAGCCGATTCTCCCAGCAGTCATCCAGGCCCTAGATATAACTTTGTACACATAACACTTTCAAACATGTGCCACTATCACAGAGTATCTGAAGTGCCACTGTCCTGATTTTATAACAGACTTTGTTTAAAAATATCTGAACAGAGCTTCCTGGGTTTCAGGATTAAGAATACAGGAGATGCTTTTATTCATGCCAAGACTTAAGAAGAACTCCACAACCAATTTTTTTGCAGACTTACAATGAACTGCACTAACGATACATGCTTTCCAGAGAGGAACAGATTCATCACTAATTAATATTGCTGGTTAACAAAGATTGCATTACACTTCCCAGCTTCAAATGGGATATGTTTCTTTGTAGATCATTCTGAGGGAAAGAGCACCTTCAAGTGAATCCAGCCAAGAAAATCAACATTGGTATGACAGGGTGTCGTGGTTTAAGACTAACTTACACAGACTCTCTCTCTCACTCACTTCCCTCTCTTTCTTCCCCCTGCTCCCCAAGGGATGGGAAGGAGAATTGAAAAGAATGCAACTCCCACAGGTTGAGATAAGAACAGTTTAGTAACTAAAGTATAACACAAGACCACTACTGCTACCACCAATAACAACAATGACAAGGCAAATACAAGGAAAGAATACAGTTGCTCACCACCTAATACCAAGCCCGACCACACAGTGCACCCCCACCCTTCCGGGTCTCTGCTCTCTGCTTTCCATCCTGGGCATGACGTGCTGTGGTATGGAATAATCTCTTTGGTCAGTTTGGGTCAGGTGTCCTGTCTCTGCTTCCTCCTGGCTTCCCCTCCTCCCTGGCAGAGCATGAGGCTCAGAAAGTCCTTGGCCAGACCAAAACATCACTAAGCAGTAACCGAAACACTGGTGTTATCAGCGCTGTTCCCAGGCCCAAAATCAAAAACACAGTGCTGCACCAGCTACCAAGAAGGAGAAAAATGACTGCTGCTGCTGAACCCATGACACAGGGACAGTAATATAGTTGGGTAGTTTTCTTCTGTGGGCAGTAGTGGTTGCAGAGTAATGCCCAAAGTACTGGAAGCCTAGCTGGTCACATAAAGGTGGATTTCTGAGACAGACATGAAAACATTTTAACATCTTACAGAGCACCAAAAAGATCTGACTTTGTTATCCGACTTCTGAGAACCTCTTGTGTTGAGGTACCATATCAGAGAAGTAACAGTGAATTTGTTTGCTTCTTGCAAATTACTTGTAGTCATGACATTTAACTATGCCCTCACAGAGAAATGAAGACCAGATCCACACAATTGTGTACATTAGAATATATTTTATACTAAGAAAATTTCAGATAGCAGATACATGAGTATTATTCTTGAAACAACTGACTTCACAACACCTGGAAGAGTTTTTTCATTTTTATTTGCCATACCATATAGATTTATTGCTCTAAATTTAACTAGTTTACATCCTGGGCATTTCCTGGGAACCTGTTTATGAAGAAAAAATAATCCACCAAACAATAGTTACTCTGCAACTATTGTTCTGTGCATTTCTCTTTGTGTGCAATAAGTGTGCTTCTGTGTGAGATAGTTTATTCCATTTGGAAAGCTGGTTGCATTGTATCAAGTGTGTTTTAAGGACATCTCCAAAGAGACTCAATGCATAGCAGTTTGCATGCTGTAAATCTGAATCTCACTTACTGCATACTTACTCCACGTATAAAAGCCACAGTAGAGCCACAACTGATGTAGGAAGGTCAAATCTCTGTTGAAAATCATTAGACATTCATCAGTATGATGTGAGCCATTATTTATAACATAATGAATATTAGCTGAAAATCATTTGAATAGCACTTTACTTATTAACATATTTAAAGCTGTGTGTGCTCAGTGCTACCATAATCTTGGGGGTATAGCTCTGATATATATGTCTTGCTTGCATATGAGGAATATATAAGCAGAATAAGAATGTTCCAAATGGCTGTGTTCTTTATGAGTAAGAATAAACACACACCTTCATTACCAAGGAAATTTTATAGTATGGAATCCAGACAAGACTGATATATAATGCATCAGTTTATGTTCCTTAATTTAGCTGGTCAACTTGCATGGAAATTTGTAGGTTTGCTATAAAATGATATAGCTAAGGAGTTACAAAGTAGTAGGTCACCAAATAAACCATCCGTTGTGCATTTGAATGTTTCCTGAATGTGGATCTTTTGAGATAAGTAGTTCAGTCACTGATTTGACATTTGTAACATGTGTTGTGGTGACTAATAAAATTAGTGTATTTCATTTTCTGAGAGCCAGTTCATTACCTGCAAGTTGCAGCAGTGCAATTACACTAGCTCTGGGCATATGGATTTTTGCTTGATGATTCATTCTTATTGGTAAAAGTTCTAATGTAGACGTAATTATATCAGTTTGCCAATTTCTACAACATTAAAGGTTTTCCGCTACTCACAGGAGAATATTTTTCAGAAATGGTTGTGGCCCTAGAAGTGTCCTTTCTTTTCTGATTTGCAGAAGTAGGAATGAATTGCGTGGGAGCAAGTTAACAGGGATAAAATTATCACTTTTTGCTTCTGGGAAAAATGTATATAAACTTTAGGCCTCCAAACTTAAGCTCTTACTGTAAAAATATGCTTCACAAATGCAAAGAGCAAAAGGGAATATGGCCTCTGGCTGCACGTGGCTACTGCCCTTGTTCATATACTGACCACCTCAAGTTCAAAGGACCATGGATTTTTAGCTAGGTTAGGAGACATTTGGGACAGATCTGTCTGTTTGGGACAGAGTGCATTTCTGAACTATGACAAGAGAATGTACATTAACAGCTAACAGAAGCTGTCTAGATATTTGCTGGAGGATTAATGAAATGTGCAAAAAAAAGATGCTCTGTAATTTCCTATTTGAAATGTCAGGCTGGATATTTGAATTACTCAGAGACAATGATTCTATAGTCTCCAAAAGAGAAATTTTATGTTTTGGTTAATATGTGAGGTCCTGTCAAGGAATATGATCAGTCCTACGAAGTACCTAGATAACTTAGATATGGGGAATCATCTTTGCATTTTATAAGACATAGAATCATAGAAGAGTTAGGGTTGGAAAGGACCTTAAGATCATCTAGTTCCAACCCCCCTGCCACAGGCAGGGACACCTCACACTAAACCATGTCATCCAAGGCTCTGTCCAATCTGGCCTTGAACACCGCCAGCGATGGAGCATTCACAACTTCCCTGGGCAACCCATTCCAGTGCCTCACCACCCTTACAGTAAAGAACTTCTTCCTCATATCCAATCTAAACTTCCCCTGTTTAAGTTTGAACCTGTTCCCCCTTGTCTTCTCACTACAGTCCCTAATGAAGAGTCCCTCCCCAGCATCCCTATAGGCCCCCTTCAGATACTGGAAGGCTGCTATGAGGTCTCCACACAGCCTTCTCTTCTCCAGGCTGAACAGCCCCAACTTTCTCAGCCTATCTTCATACAGAAAGTGTTCCAGTCCCCTGAACATCTTCATGGCCCTCCTTTGGACTTGTTCCAACAGTTCCATGTCCTTTTTATGTTGAGGACACCAGAACTGCACACAATACTCCAAGTGAGGTCTCACAAAAGCAGAGTAGAGGGTCAGGATCACCTCCTTCAACCTGCTGGTCACGCTCCTTTTGATGAAGCCCAGGATACGGTCGGCTTTCTGGGTTGCTGTCATGGGTTCAGCAGCAGCAGTCATTTTTTCTCCTTCTTGGTAGCTGGTGCAGCACTGTGTTTTTGATTTTGGGCCTAGGAACAGCGCTGATAACACCAGTGTTTCGGTTACTGCTTAGTGATGTTTTGGTCTGGCCAAGGACTTTCTGAGTTTCATGCTCTGCCAAGGAGGAGGGGAGCCAGGAGGAAGCAGAGACAGGACACCTGACCCAAACTGACAAAAGAGGTTATTCCATACCACAGCACGTCATGCCCAAGATGGAGGACGAAGAGGAGAGACCCAGAAGGGTGGGGGGTGCACTGCGTGGTCGGGCTTGGTTTTAGGTGGTGAGAAATTGTATTCTTTCCTTGTATTTGCCTTGTCATTATTATTATTGGTGGTAGCAGTAGTGATTTGTGTTATACTTTAGTTACTAAACTGTTCTTATCTCAACCTGTGGGAGTTGCATTCTTTTCGGTTCTCCTTCCCATCCCTCCGGGAGTGGGGGGCAAGATAGAGGGGGGAGTGGGTGAGCAAAACTGCGTGGCTGACTGGACTTAAACCACGACAGTTCTTTTTGGCGCCCAACGTGGGGCACGAAGGGTTGAGATAACGACAGGATTAATAGCCACTCGTCACAATGCTGATTTATTGGCTCTTAAAGTTGTTGCTTTTGGTTCTCTTGCGTTCATGGTTTCAGCCTGTTGTACCTTACTTACAGCCGGTATTTCTTATCTTAGCATGTTTCAGATATGGGTTTTGGTTTAAGGTTCTTGTTTTATTGTACTTTGTTGGAATGGCTTGTGATACGGGCGGGCTCCAGAAGCCATGGGGGGCGAATGTGTACCTGGCAGTTCGGCTGCTCTTCACCGTCCTGGCGAGGCTGTGGAGAGCCGAGGGGGGGCTGCCTCGGGAGCCGCCGGCTGCCGAAACGGCCCGGGGGAGCGGACCCGGGGAGCAGGAGCCGAGCCCCCCCACCGAGCCCAGCCCGACGGCTGCCGAGCAGAGGAAGGAGGTAGCAGAAGGGGTGAGCCCCCCGACTGAGCCCAGCCCGGCGGCTGCCGAGCCGCGGGAGGGGGAGGCTACCGAGCGGCAGGAGGAGACGGCAGAGAAGCCGGGCCCCGAGGCTGAACAGAGTCCCGTGGCCGAGCCCAGCCTCGTGGCGGCCGAGAGCATTCCCCGGCAGCTGCCCGCGGAGCCGCAGGAGAACGCAGGAGACCCCGCAGCACTTCCCAGCAAGGCAGAGGAGGAAGATCTGGACTCAGACAAAGAGCAGCTGGTGGTGAGAGAGCCGGCAAGCGCAGCAGCTACACCAGCCCCAGTGACCAGTACAGCAGCCTCATTTGAGAGCTCTGAAGGGTTTGAATGGCCTTTGGGTACCCTTGAGACCTGCCTGCTGATTGTGATGGGGATCAGCATGGTGGCATGCATACAGAGTGTGTTTTACCCACAACCATTTTGTCTGGTCCCCAGAGTTAAGCAGAGTGGGGTGTGGGCATTGTCTGGGGTTAATCTGCAATCTAGGATGACTAAGAGATTTTCCCCAAGCCTGGACAGCCATGAGTGGCAGGGTGTGTGGGACAGTATGGGCGAGTATCTAGTCCACTGGGCCCCTCCAGTGCTTTGGAAGCATTGGAGATGGAAGGCAGCTGTATGGAGTCCCCAGTGACAAGCTGCAGAAACTGCTGGAGGGGAGAGTGAATTACTTTGAGCCTGGTGGGCCCATGACACCTCAGGCCATCAGGGCAGAGATGCAGCATACAGATGGACTTATGATCGAGGGGTGGACTTGGCAATGGACACTGTGGCCCAGGTTACTGACGAGTGTGAACTCTGCACACAGCCTCTCCTGCTCTGAAAGGCTGTTACAGAAGATGGAGCTTGACGTCACGGACCGAATGGACTCAGCAGCTTTGTAGGGATTGGTCTATGCACTGAGGGATGATCTCTCTCCCTCTCTCTGTGTGTGTATGTATATATATACATGTGATGGTATATTGAAAATGTGGGATCTGAGCATGACGTGAATGGTATGGAATAAGGGGTGGATAATGTCATGGGTTCAGCAGCAGCAGTCATTTTTTCTCCTTCTTGGTAGCTGGTGCAGCACTGTGTTTTTGATTTTGGGCCTAGGAACAGCGCTGATAACACCAGTGTTTCGGTTACTGCTTAGTGATGTTTTGGTCTGGCCAAGGACTTTCTGAGTTTCATGCTCTGCCAAGGAGGAGGGGAGCCAGGAGGAAGCAGAGACAGGACACCTGACCCAAACTGACAAAAGAGGTTATTCCATACCACAGCACGTCATGCCCAAGATGGAGGACGAAGAGGAGAGACCCAGAAGGGTGGGGGGTGCACTGCGTGGTCGGTCTTGGTTTTAGGTGGTGAGAAATTGTATTCTTTCCTTGTATTTGCCTTGTCATTATTATTATTGGTGGTAGCAGTAGTGATTTGTGTTATACTTTAGTTACTAAACTGTTCTTATCTCAACCTGTGGGAGTTGCATTCTTTTCGGTTCTCCTTCCCATCCCTCCGGGAGTGGGGGGCAAGATAGAGGGGGGAGTGGGTGAGCAAAACTGCGTGGCTGACTGGACTTAAACCACGACAGTTGCAAGTGCACACTGCTGACTCACATTCATTTTTTCATTGACCAGCACCCCCAAGTCCTTCTCTGCAGGGCTGCTCTGAATCTCTTCTCTGCCCAACCTGTAGCTGTGCTTGAGATTGCTCTGACCCAGGTGGAGGACCTTGCACTTGGCATGGTTAAACTTCATCAGGTTGGCATCAGCCCACCTCACAAGAGTGTCAAGGTCCCTCTGGATGGCATTCCTTCCCTCCAACATATCAACCGAACCACACAGCTTGGTGTCATCGGCAAACTTGCTGAGGGCACACTCAATCCCACTGTCCATGTCACCAACAAAGATGTTGAACAAGACCGGTCCCCACACCAGTCCCTGGGGGACATCACTCGTTACTGGTCTCCAGCTGGATATTGAGCCATTGAGCACAACTCTTTGCGTGCGGCCATCCAGACAGTTCTTTATCCACCGAGTGGTCCACCTATCAAATTGATGTCTCTTCAACTTAGAGACAAGGATGTCATGTGAAACAGTGTCAAACGCTTTGCACAAGTCCAGGTAGATGACACCCACTGCTCTACCCCTGTCCATCAGCTCCGTAACCCCACCATAGAAGGCCACCAGATTGGTCTGGCAGGATTTCCCCTCAGTGAAGCCATGCTGGCTGTCACCAACCACCTTGTTGTTTTTCATGTGCCTCAGTATGCCTTCCAGGAGAGTCTTCTCCAAGATTTTGCCAGGCACAGAGGTCCAGACAATTTCAGAATTCTGAGTTGTACTGAAGAAATTCTTGATGGATAATTCAGAGAAATTAATGAAATTGTAACACAATCAAATCATAACCCTTTGCATCTAGTGTTTTTCTGCATATTCAGCATACCTTATTCTCCACTTTCTGATGTATGTGAGCAGCTATGTAGTATAAATCATAATTTTACTGATCTTAATGAATCCTCACCAGATAGTTTCCATTGTTTTAACTATACCAGTATAGCACAACTCCAACTTAATCCCAGTGGATAATTGAACTGAAAAGAGTTTTTAAAAACATAAAGAGAGATGGATTTTAATTTTTACTGATGAAGGATGATGGGAGAATTCTGCAAATCAAGGAGCTGGCACTCAGGATGCAAAAGCTTGCTTTGTATTTTATTTTTCACTGAGGAATCTAGCAATAAAAATAATGCTTTTTTCTTTCCTCCAGCCCCCATTTTCCTCCAAGGTTATGTCATTTATTTCATGTCTCTTCTTTGTTCAGAAAAAAAGCTTTTGCCTCTTGCTTGCATGCTTGATTTTCAGTGCCATATCAAAATTTTAGTCAACTTCTGATTTTGCTGCCTATTCAGTGCACATAAGAAATACAGCAATTATTTCAAATACAGGATTTGTGGATTTATTTTTTTAATTTCCATTTTAAAACCTTTTCTCCAAATCGAAGCCTTCCAAATTTGGCAACACATCTTATTTTTTGATGTCTTGCAATAAAATAATTCTGATTTCATATTTTTGCTAAGTCAGCCAGTTGGAGAAAATATGTAAGAGCCCTGCTTTGCTTTTCTGAATCTATTTTTCACAGTTGTAAAGTCCTGGTCAAATAAATTAAATTACTGCAGCAGTATGTAACTAATTTTATGTAAATTAAGGTGTTAATGTTCTGAATCACATTCCTGAAAATGGTCTCTTTTCTATTGCAGATTTTTTTAATTAATGCCTCAATGAAAATCTAAAAATTAATTTCTACAAGAGGAAGTGTTGCTCCCTGACCTCCAAAAGAATGAAATTTCTAGATAGTCTTAATGGTCAGCTGACGCTTCTCAGTAACCCACCTAACTAAATCAACACCCCTGCCTGCATGCTAACAGAATGGGCTAACATGAATTCAGGGGTTTTTAAACATAAGATGGTCTATGTGAGTTTTAGTCATGTTGCTGGGTACATAATTATTGTTATGTTTTAACCTCTGTTTGTGGCAGTCCCCTAACATAAGCAAAACTGGTGCTTTAGGTTACCAAGAAAATACAAGATTAACAGAATGAAAACAAGCATAATTAGAAGCCTTAGGAATACAAAGTCAGAAACAGCCTTATTATTTGACTAGGAAAGTTCAAGTGACAAATATATTCAGACAGACATAAGAGAAGCAAATCTGAAAAAAGGTATCTAAGGCCTCAATTTCTAACCATTAGTTTCCTCACTTTATAATCACATCAGATTAGACTGGGAGAAACCACGATTACTATTTTTTCTAATTGTTCTTGCAGGCAGGTTCAGATTGGTTCTATCTTAATTTGTTTGAGACATAAATCATCATCTGCAGTATTAAAATAAACTAGGTCATCATCTTCAAACATTGGACGAAAAATTATATTGGCTTAAAGAAACACAACCTCTACTGCTACAAGTTTTCTGCAGATACCTATGTTTTACACAAGTAGAATATTCTATAGAAGGTAATTTTTCCAATATACTACATCAGTTTAATGCACAACCTTGCATCATCACTGCAAGGAAGATGATTTCTTTGTATTTCTGAAAATCAATTTTCCAATGAATTTTTCTTACCCCAGTTATTTCACCTAGACAGGACTTGTTCATCCACTTGCCATATCTGTGAAAGTTTAGTCACCGGCCTCAGTGAAAAAGCTGATGGTTTTCATAGCCACATGCCTCTGAGAATCTCACAGTATTATACAGTAAACATTACTAGTTCTAGTAATAGTTCTGAGACTGATTTATGACAATCTTACTTTTTTTAACTAAACAATGCGAATATTAAAAACTTCATATCCAAACTGCCAATATAAACAATCTTGGAGGATTAAAGAAAAGGAAACAAATTTTAGCAGACCAATTTATTTTTGGATATATGTGATTAATAATATTATTTGTATTTAGAGCTTTCTTTAAAAAAAAAAAAAAAGAAGGTATAGTTTACTAATTTTCCATAGTGTGCAGATATTTATGGTAATTTATTTGGGCTTGCCTGAATTCCTGATTATCTGTAATTCCTTTTTATCCACCATGACTTCAAAAAAGAGGTCTTAAATTTTCCTAAACCAGCCACTTCATGATCCTGGCTGAAACTTGAGAGTGACTTAAGTCAATATATTCTAACAGCAACAGTTACGTATCTGAACCATACAGGTTAATGAGTTACTACTATGCATCAGCTGAGCCATGGTGGCTGTTTATTCATTCTTTTTGTGTCAAACACAAGGTAATACACATTAGGTTAAACTTTAATGAAAGAAGGTTATGCTAATGCTCTTTACTTTGGATTTGCCAAGGGCTAAGAGCTCACATACTGTCTCTTAAACCAATGGTAACTTAATCAAATGACTGAGTCCTAAACAACAGAGATTATAATATAATCCAGTCCCCTTGATTTCTGTTTCCCTGTTGTAATTACTTAACAAAATTCAGATTCATAAATTTCAAGGCAAAATTTGTGTAAACAAGTGTGTTGTCAGAAAGTTGAGTAGCAGTAAGCTTCATTCGATCTCTGAATATAGTGAATAATCACCATCTCTGCACCCTAAATTATTTCTTTAGAAATCAAGCTCTAGGCTTTCATCCACCTTCACAGGTGTATAGACTTTAAATAATAAAAAAACTTCTGAAAGCCAGAGCAATTGAGTGTTACATATACAAGCCACTGGAAGGAAGGCAGTATTTGTTGTAAGGTGATGTGTGAAAAGGAGTGGCTGGAAAGGCAAAAATAAATTAAACTAGAGAGTAGTCATGAATAAAAGTTTCCCTTTGAAAGCTATCAGCAGTCCTGAGAAACAGAAAACAAATGGACTAAATCTAGCCCAGAACTGGCAGGAATTCTATGGGAAAAATACCTTTCTCACCAGCATGGAAGCTTATACATCCTTCAACAGGGAGGAATGAGAAAAGCACACAAATTCATATTTATTTCTGGAAAAGTTAAAGCATTTTCAAAGAAAATTTCTTGATCTGAAAAACTGCAAAAGTTGTTGAGTTTCGCTTTAGCTAGTATATTCTCTACTGCCTGATTTCATTTGAAATATCATTATTTAATGATTTTTTTTTTCAGGAGAACTGTTTCTATATATCAGAAGGTCTGACAAAGTCCATTATTAGATTTCAGGTCCACCTCATTTATGTATACTTTTTTAAAAGTCAAGGATCCAACATAACCATTACTAAGTTAGCATTCCAAACCTTTGATTTAAGCACATTATCAAGAGTCACAACCAAATCAACTTTAAAAATAAAGCTTCGTCTCTTGGTTTCTGATTCAGTCAATTTCTGGTACAGCTGAAGACATGTAGAGCCTTTCATGGAATCGCAGAATGGTTAAGGTCGGAAGGGACCTCTGGAGGTCATCTGCTCTAACCCTTTCATGCTCAAGCAAGGCTACTTAGCGCCAGTAGCTCCATCCTCTTTGCACTCCTACTTCAGCTACTGATAGACATTTATAAGATCCCCCCTGAGCCTTCTCTTCTCCAAGTCAAACAACCCCAGTTGTCTCAGCTTTTTCTCAGATGAGGGATGTTCTAGTCTCTTAATTACCTTAGTGGCCTGTAGCTGGACTCCATCTAGTACCTCCATATTTCTCTTGTACTCAGGAGCCCAGAACTGAACACAGCCACCCAGGTGTTCCCTCGTCAGTGTTGAGTAAAGGGGAAGGATCACCTCCTTCATCCTGCTGGCAATGCTTCTCCTAATGCAACCCAGGACACTGTTGACCTTCTCTGCAAGTGCTTTTTGCTGGCTCATGTTCAACTCACTGTCCACCAGAGCTCCAAATATCCTTTCTTGCAAAGTTGCTTTTAAACAGTTTGCACCCTCCCTCCCCCATCTACTGGTGCGTGAACTTGTTTGTCTCCAGGTGCAGGACTTTGCACTTCCCTTTGTTGAAAGGCATGAGGCTGCTGTCAGCCTATTTCTCCAGCCTGTCAAGATCCCTCTGGATGGCAGTACAACCCCCCTTCTCTTACTAGCATGGCAAATCTTCCACCAGATCATTTTCCTAACCTGGGATTTCTCACAAGTACTTTTTCCTGCAGCCCACTCTCAGTTTCTGCCTGAAGGGAAGCTCAGTGTAGAAAAGGGTACTCTTGAAACCAAGATTCTCCAGGGGCCAATTCATCCTTTGACACAGCGTAATGTATATGTAGTCACACAATACATTAAATGCAGTACAAAGTAATAATGTTGGAAATCAGTTTTGCATCTAGTGTGAACTAGCCAGACCCTTTTGGACCAGGTATTTAGGAAGAATTCAATATTAGGTATTAAAAAATACCTTTTGAACCAGGTATTTTTTGAACCAGAGTTTAGGAGGACTACTGCAGCAACCCGTTGGGGTTTTTTAGGTGATAATGCAGAAATGCAGTTTACTGTAGAAGATAAAATCTTGACAGCCGAGGCTCTCAATAACTACTGGACTTTGCACAGTGAGTTTCAGATGAAAAGACATATGCTTCAGCATTCTTGTTCAGTATGTCCCTTCTCCATAGTGCCTTATTATTATTACCATTTAACGTAGTGGCATCTAACTGGCAGAGTCAGGTTATACTCCAGTGTGCTAAAAAAACATAAGAAATGACATGACAGTCCCTGCCACAGTACATGGACTTCACCCTGACAGGGCTAGATCCAGTGAAGGAAAAAGCAATGATCTATTCTGACAAGATTCTGAAGGTATCTAAAACAGATGGAAAATCCTAAACTCAGGATTGTCCTCCTTAGCCACCTTGCGTCAACATGAGCAGCTTGTTTCATACAGATGGCTGTACAGAGCCAGACCAACACCACAGATTTCCATACCAAAGTCACATGGATGAGTCTGTAAATTCACATACTATGAGACAATGCAAACACTTATTCTTGGTGCATTTGACTTGCCTGGTTTATTCTTTTAGCGTCACTTCCTGAAGTTCACAGCTAAGCTCTCTGTGTTTTCCAGTTTCAGTCTGTCTGACAAGCAGATGTGACCTGGTCATGCCAAACTTTTGGTTGCTTTTGGAAAACAGATAAAAGAATTATGGCTGCAGAAACCAAAGGCCACACTCGAGTTTGGAAACAGATAGTCCTTTTCTGGTCTGCTGAAAAAATAATCACATTTCAGATTGCCATAGACTTTAAGATGTGATTTCTACTACATAGAAAGAAAATTAAAAATTAACTGCTGTAAAAACATCTTTAATTAGTATGCATATGGGTGACACTTCTTAGAGACACACTATGCACAAGGATGTTACCTCCTTGGATTGATACACATAGACTAAAATCCAGCCTGATACCAGTATACAAGACTTGCTCTGAATTTCTTTATGTTTTCTGGTTCACATTCTACATAAAGTATCCAGCTGGTCGTGGGCAGACTTCATAGTCTTAAAATGCGGGATATTATTTACAACTTACTAAACATGTAAAGCACTGCTATTACTATTTGTTAACCTTAGGGAAAATATGTGTTTATGTCTTCATACTGATGCATTTGGTAAGTAAATACCACATAACATAACATTACATAACATAATATTATATGAATTAGCATTATATAAGACCGAGAATCCTTAATAAATTTTTTAAATTTGCCTGCTTTGATGCTGAAACAAAGAATTGCTATTATGAACAAGCCCATAACACCTGCGTTTTTCACTGAAAAAAAACCCCAACATTTTGTATAATCAATTCTCTAGATTCTGCTTTTGTTCAGTGAAGTACACCTCCATGCAGAGAACTACAGGACGGAGATTTCAATAGGAAACTAAGTTAATTTATTACAACAGTTAAGTAACAAAAGAAAGGCTTATGAAAAACATAGTAAAACCATGTCTGAGCACTTTATCTTTCAAAGAAATGAAGCTACAAAGCAATATACTGTTCTGTGTTTACTGGGATTCTGGATATGGTGACAAGCATCAGTGTAAAAAATATACATCAGTAATTTATGTTAGTCTTGAGAGAGAGTGTGCACACTCATATTCTTACCGATCTAGATACAAATCTATGAAAATGAAGCCAGGTTCTGCTCTGCAGTTCTTGAGCAAGACATCCTTCCCCAGCGAAACCAGCACCATACATTCATAATAGTTCATAGTCTTTACAATGGGTTATAAACCTTAAACTTTGTGCAGACCTAAAATGTCACCAGTATTACTGAATGCAAAGTGAAACCTGCTTTCACAGATGAGAAATGCCTTTAAAATAGCAGTAGAGGAATTCATCCCACCAGATGAATTTCTGTTATACGACTGCAAAATGAATCTGTTTTTTTAAATGGGTTAAGGAAAGGGACAGTCAGTCTGAGATTT
Organism: Ara ararauna; assembly: GCA_028858755.1. Taxonomy (NCBI): domain Eukaryota; kingdom Metazoa; phylum Chordata; class Aves; order Psittaciformes; family Psittacidae; genus Ara; species Ara ararauna. The sequence continues at coordinate 47,261,658 of CM054380.1, forward strand.
ACACCTGATTTGTGTTATAGTAATCTTTGAAATTAAGAAGTGTATCCTTGCATTTCATTAAATTCTGGCTAATGAGATAACTGTCTTCCCAAGGAGGGAGTGATGAAGTACTCATGCCATAAAGCATAAATTAATGCTGCAGGGTTAAACACTGGAACTAACTCATGTTTCAACAAAAGCCCCTACCAGCAGTTAAATTAACTGACATAAATACCATAAAATCTGTCTTTATTTTAGTCTCAGATGATGCTTCCTTTTACACCCCTGCTTTCAGTTTGTATAACTCATTTTTGCACATCATTGCATGCATCATTTGCCATTTAAAGAATCAGATACAACTGAAAAAAGATTTAAGGAATCAAATACTCAGGGAAAAGAACCTGTAGGTATGAGGAATACTCCTATCATCCTATCATACTGTATTTTGTTAGTACTCTTTAAAGAAAATACCACAATCAACAACCACAGTTCAAAGAACCAGTTAATCATGTTGAAAATAGACAAAAGAAATCTACTTTTTCAGGTTTTTGATAGACATTTTGAAAAAAATGCTAAAGAAAACCTGTGGTGATAATAGGTTTGATATATATTCTGGCAAAAAATTATATCACATTAATGAGGTGGCTTAAAGGGCTCATGCATTTTGTAGGAGGCATTTCAATGTATTAGTATAATTAGCAGTGATGAGAAAACTGTTTGAAACTGAATTACCTCTCATGAGTTCATTTGAGCTATATGAAATTACACCATGCAAGAAGGAAAATTATGGAGCCATCCAGAGAGTTCATGCCTGATTTGATCATAGCCACTAATTGGATGATCATTTTCGTAAACCTTTTCAAATGGTTGACAGTTTCTGCCTCTCATTTTTTTAATGGACTAGCTCTTTATTTCTTGCACTAAGCAACCAAACATACATTTGTTCAAGATTTTGGTGTTTCTACAGGGACCTACAGGTGTAATTGTCACAATCTGAGCAACCTTTGTCCCCTAATTAACTGCTTTTTGGGGACCCCTGATGAGAGCTGCTATTCTTGTTAACAATCTTAGAGAATACCTGATGAGTAAGACTCCCCAAAGTCTGATGCATGTCAGCTGACACCATATGACAGCAATTTAATGAAGTTTAAAAGTGACCTGATTCTGATGGTTGGAGTAGCATCTGTATTGTATAGCTTTTGATTTCTGTTGGTCTATTTCATTTTAACATGTATTGGGTGTTCTGGGGAAGAATATCAGAAAGGTGAAGGATACCAGAAAGGTGAAGGATACAGGAAAGAAAGCTTATTAATGGAAATACTTTATGAGCTCTCTTTCTGTCCTTCCTGCTAACCAGTAATGCTGAGCAAATCAAAGTGGTGTTAATCTACTTCATATATTTTAAATTAGATGCCTAATATGTAAAATACTTGATTTGGGAGTTGTTAAGCATTTAACTCAGATCTATTTTACTGGGTTCTTGCTAATACTTTTAGCAGATTTTCTGCCACATTTTTATATCTTTTATTATTATCCTTTCCTTTTATTTAATACAAACATTTTGCAATAAGATTTAAACTTAGCAAATTATTACTTAAAAAAAGTTATTTCCACAAATAACATATCTGGGTTGCAAAGTCAAGAAGTTAAAAAAACAAAAAGGCGGCCTTTCCAGTTTCTTAAAAGAAAAACAGAACTATAAGCTTAAGAATACTTTACCTTAATAATGATGCATAATTTGATGTGGATAATCCTCTGAAGTACACAAGTTCATGTATAGTATTTCTATGGACTGTTCTTGGAAATTTTTTCGCAGCCACTTGTAGGAAGAGAAATTCTTTCTTACTCTATTTACTAAAAAAATTCATAAGCCTTCTAGCAATCACTTATAGATAGAATACTAGCACTTATTAGATGCTCTTATTAGATAAACATAGAATTAAGCAAAAATGTTATCACGTACTGTATTTTCATATACCTCTCATGTTTTCTAGAATTTATAACAAGATATAAAAAATGTTATTTTATACTTTTAAACTTCATTACATTCACTGAATTTTCCTGCGAGGAAGAGATGTCTTCACAAGAAAAACCTGAAGTCTCAAAAAAATCCCTAGAAAAACAGTGGTTCATAAATATCTCTTAATCGAGTCACAGTTTGAAACACATTGTTTACAAGTATTTTTAGTAAAATTTGGTTAGCTAGTTACAGGCTGTAATCATACAAAGTCTAGAAGAGATTTACCACTGATTCAATACATGAAAGAATATACGTGTTCAGAAGTGTGTTTGAAGAATGTATACACTATGCTAGTGCTCTTATAGCAAATAGAACAGCTGGCAGTGCAAGGGCCTTAGTCTATGTTGCTTCTCCCTCTAACCCAGTGGAGGATTGTTCTAGCAATGCACACTATAATCCTTTGACCACTTTAACATTTGCTGTCACATGGAAGACAAATGCAACATGTGCTTTTACATCTCATAATAATTAATACAGGGAATTCACAAAATTTAGAATTACGGAAAAGTACTATGAGATCAGTGAGATCAAACACAGTATAGAGTCCCCATTTCAAAAGGAAATCATACTCTTAAAGGATGCATGTCAAAGTTAATAATAGCGCAGGAATATTCATTCAAGTAACTTTCTACAGGGTGTTATTAATGTTAAGTACAATTATTGCTAATGATAAAGGATTATTTTTTTAACTTCAACCTCATAGTAAGGTTGGCAATTTTTATCTATTATGTGTCAATTAATCAAATAGTATTAATATCATGGAGTATTATAGAAATTTAGCAACATGATACAATTGCTCAAAAAAGCCACTTAGAGATTATCTCCACCTCACAGCCAACCTCTGATATACATTCATACAGCTATTCAGTGCAGTTCAGTTAGGTTAATTTTTCACATGGAAGAATCGTGGTTTTTTTGCACATGAAACTGATAGCTTTTGTTGAGGAAACTTTCAGTTACCTGAGGGTATGGAGCAGCATTGCTCTGCAGATTCTCTATGTAAGAAAAAAAATTCGGATAAATCAAACAGAATGTTGAAGCTAAGGTTTTCCTAATGGGAGAGGTTGATATGCTAAGAAAAGCAAATGAAAGCTCTATGACAAAAGTTTATTTCATTAAGAAATTAAAGCTGGCCGATCTTCAGTTTGATCATAACTGTATCAGTATAAACTCAGTTTCTATAAGTTATATTACTTTGCTTTTTATGATTGTAATATAAGAATTCTGCAAAGATATTTTTGCTCATCAGTCTCATTCTGAATGCCGCAAGTACTGCGTACAAGAAGCAGCTCAGGAAGAAGCTGTCATTGTTTTATATTTGTAACCCTGGCTGTTTATTCTTATAGAGAAAACATACCATACTAATAATGAAGATAATAATTAGAATAGCAATGAGACAGAATGAGGATTACGAAAGCAGCAGGATCAGACACTGAAGCTTCAGAACCTTGTTATTAACCTCCTTTCTAAGAAATGACTTGATATATCAAACAGTAAAATGCACGTGGAAATAGAAGTTATGGAATGTTTGTTTATTTCTGAAGAACAGTTTAAATTCTTCCTAACATTCATACTGTGAAGATGGTGTCATTTTGTCAGGAACAAGCTTAACGCAACCTTTGTAGTCTTGGCAGGGGAGGGGGGAGGGAAGAAAGGGGAACAGAATGGAGGCAGAAGGCTCAGGTGTAAATTATATAACTATACTTCTAAAGTACAGATTCAAAGGTGATAGAACCATAGCCATGAAAAGAGGCATACAATTTGGAAGACTTAGCACATCATTTCTCTGAAGTACATATTGCCCATGCCATTTTTTCGTCAGTAAGAAATAAAACACTGTAATTCCCTTTAAAGGTTAAAAATCAACACATGCACACCACCAACAAATCAGACAATGGCAATACAGTCCCTGTAATCTATTAATATGAGGCATTTGAACACTCGAATTTGTGCAAAATAGCAGAACTCCCCAAGGGTGACAGTATAGCCACTGTAAATGTGTAAACTACACCACGCTTTTTCTGGGATCTGTGCTTTGTTGGACTTCTGGCTAGCATTAAAATGTGCACAGTAATATAAGTAAAATTTTTAAAATTCATTGCTCAAAGTTTGTCATCCAAACATTATGAATACAAAGGTCTTTTAACAATTTTCAACTCTTAACAGTTACTTATTCTTCCCTGTCTCACTTCTTTCACCAGTAATGTAACTTGTATCCTTGTTATCACCACAACTCTAAGGAATGCAGAAATTAATAATGAGATGTTAAATGGCCCTCATAACCAATCCATCAGACTTCAAGTCATTTTATTTATAGGAGATCTTTAAATAAACCAGAGAAAATAGCATCTTGCTTCCTGGGAATATCTTCCTTTTACTGAGAAAATTATTTACCCTTTTTTTTCTTTTTTTTTAAATCATCATATTTAATGGGGGGTCGGAGGGTAGAAACAGATTCCATGAAGTCAGCAGTAACTCAAAGAAATATTCCTGAGAAAGACTTCAAGCAATTCCCTAAGCTGCCTGACCCAGGATGTTAGCCCTTAAGGCTTTTGCACAGCCACCAGTTTCACCGCTAGTGGAGACAGCAACACTTCCAGATGTTGATGCTGGAAAAAATCTGTTCCCAAGACTCAGCATCTGCTTCCCAAAATCAACTAAGTCTTTTGTGAATTTATAAGAATATTCAGCAAAAGAAAACAAAGAAGAATATTGCTTTTTATAGAATAAAACTCACAACACAGCTTCCTTTCATTTCAATAAAAGTGAAAGACCTCCCAAATTTGCAAACAATGTCAACTTGCAAGTAGTAAAACATGGGTATACAAATTAGGCCAAGAAAGTCTCATAGATACAGTTGCATATTTTGCAGGTGGCTTTTACAACTTACAAAACTGCATTTGAAAACTCTGAATTACTGAATATATGGGATATTTTGCTAAAGGAATACATTTTCATTTTTTAAGGTTAGGCATTTTGAAAATTCCTTGAAGTGAAGAGGTGAACAAAATGAGTATGTTCATTTTGCAGTCAGAAAATGTGTTGAATAGATATTAGCTGTTCTCAGCCACTGGTCAATTTTATAAACCAGGTACTTGACTGTTTATCTAACTAACCAGCAAGCGTGTTCATTTCTCCCATTATTGCATATTCAAAATAGCCTATGACTACTTCCTCCAAAGATCCTGCTACTGAAGACATCATATTGTCAACTCTAATATCTTCCTCACTGAAAGGTGCATTACATTTAGTACACCAATTGGGGGGGGGGGGGGGGGGGGGGGAGGGAGGTGGAATATGCACTGCATTATTTTTAACCCAGACAGTGAAATCTTAAAAATTCGTGAAATCTAATTCTCACAGCATACAAAGTCAAAAGTGATAAAAGACAGCATTCATCCCCATTAATAGCTCCAGTGACTTCAATGGAATTACAGCAAGAACAAATTTGGCCCGGTCTTCTCGGCACAACAGACTGTTCACATGTGCTGCAGAGCTCCTTCTGGGTCTGTGCCATGGCTCGTTTTTCTTTTTTTTTTTTTTTTTTTTTTTTTTTTTTTCCCCCAATGTAGTCAAAAGCTTAAAACAGGGAAATAATAAGGGAAGGATCTACTCATATGATAAGGTATCTTTTTTGCATATTAATTAGAATTTTCTTCAGGAACAACAGAAGGAAACAGTGACTGTGTTTAATTGCTTGCAAAATACCAAGTTTAACAGTTTGAGTGTTAGAATTCATGACACCTATGAACATGTTTGCAGAAGATTAATCCACAGAAAGAAATGGCAACCACAGTGGTCTTAATACAGTTGTTATATTATTCTGCTTATAATATTCCAGAGCTACTACTGATAAAAATCTCAAAATTCATTCTATAATAAAGAAAAAGAATTTTGATTTTTCATTTCATACAGTTTCTTTGTCCCATGTATAAAGCCTTTGCTCAGAGTCATGCTAGATATTCTACAACTGATTTATGGGTTAATCTTCTTCATTTATCCCATCTCAATATTTTTCTACTAACAAAAATTCCAAACTCTTGATCAATGATCATAAAAAATTGACCATGTCTCCAAGTGTTTGGCTTTTCAAACCTTCATCAGCTCTCAGTGTTGATCTATTACTGAGTAATGACAAGATCTAGGCAAGCAGGGAAGAAGGAAAAAAAAAAGGCAAAAATTGCACACTTTTAAACCTGCACTATACTTTTATTTAGACATTATTATACTTTTATAAAGTAATAGCTGATCTTGCAGAAGACTAGAATAAAAGATTACAGAAATCAATTGTTTTTTGATCAATTTTCATGAGTTTTAGAAAAAGCCGCTAAGTAGTAAACCTTTATCATACAATTTTTAGTAGATATTAGTTTCATATGCTAACTGCTGCAAGGTTTATTCAAGCAAAGAAGAGTCTTTTTACAAACATGTATTAGATGCAGTCAAGAATCAACTCTTTACTACTCCAACTACGTATTAAAACCCCTGCTCAATTTAAAGCCGCTAGGAAAGTAACTAAATGTAACACACGCTGCAGCTTCTCTACGAAGATATAAACTAGGCTCTGTGAATTTGTATCCTTGCTTTTAATTTGACTGTGCATCAGTTTATACTTGAGATGATGTTTCTATGTGTGTCTCACTTTGTCCTTTGCTCACCATGTATAACCACATATGCATTGCTGGATGTTTGTTTTAACACATGAATAGTTAAAGTGGGATATTGAATCCACATTTTACGTAAATTTGTAATTTTAATATATTAATTGTATAGTGTTATATAACAACATTTTAGTGGTTTGGGCTCAACTAATCAAGTATATTCTCAAAGTAAGATGTATCTCTGAAAGCTCAAAAATGAAAAGGTCTAGTGCCAATGTAACAGAAAATAACTGCACTCCGTTGCCAAGCTTGGTTTAGATCTCTTCTTCCTTTTAATAGGACATTCTTGGGCACAATATCAACAAAGTAATCTGACTGTGCATGAAAATCAGATTACATTTAATTTTTAGACACTGTTGCACTCACTGTTCCATCTACAGTAAGGTTCATCATGGTATCAAAGAAGAAAACACATAGCGGCCTTTCTGTGAAAGATTGTGGATGCTGGGTCTGACAGTACTTCGTTACATGTAGTTCGTAACTGCGTGAGTTTGCCCTGTTTGCAACTTCTGCGTGTTTCTCTGCTTTAGCATTGCAGGGTGGCAATATTTTTGTTATCTTCTGTTACAAATATTTTACAATGTCTGTGTTGCTTAGAACAATTTATAAAAACAACACTGGGAAGTGTTTAAACAAATGAAGGTTGGTATGGAAAAAGCTCTCACACTGAAATGACATTGTCGTTCAAAGCCTCTGGCACTGGACTAGAGGAAGGGACTTCTTGTTTCTTGTTGAATCTGTGAAGGAATAGACACCATAGACAATGGATATTTCTAAATTGGGCACAGATTCCATTTCAGATGTTTAACCAACTAGCACTTTCTAGTAGAGGAGCTTCCACTCAACATTAATTCCAGACTCTAGCATACCAGCCTAGCTGAATATTTTTGTACCTTCGCAAGTTTTGGGCAGTATCTAAACCAGTCTTTCAATATTTGCACTGAAAAACAGGAGCTTCCTGATACATCCTCCAATATAAGCATCCTTTTTTTAGCCTTCCATTGACTCTTCCAGGGCCTTTTCATTGTAAAGGAAAGCAGGACACCTCCTTCATGGTCCAGCAATGCATCCTGAGCAAACTATTTCTTCACAAGCCCACTTGCAGACTCATCTTCTGCCCTTTTCTTCTGCTGTCTTTTCTGTCTTATTGCTCTCAGAAGCTGCTCTTCAGAGTACTCTTGTGAGATGGAGAATTTTCCATTCATTCTTTAAACAGATTCCCAGCAATTGTTTCCATGAAGTAACTATACACATACATATGCACATACATAGACGCAATTATAAATCTTTAAAGCTTATTACTTTATTTACTAATGCTATTCAATATTTTTTACTCTTTCATAGTGAAATGAGGACCTTTAATCAAAAAAAAAGTGTGCTTATGAATGGAGTTTCAGTGTCGTGGCAAAGACTTCCCTCTTTGTTTTCCACAGCAGTAGTAGTAGGACATTATTTCAGTCTCTTCACTTGGAAAAGACACCATTACCTAATGAGAGGGCACCGACAAGAATTCCACATTCCTACTGCTAACAGAAATCTGCCAAGACTGGCTTGCTTCTTCGCTATATTTTCTCTGCCAGAATTTTCCTGATTCTTTTTCCAATTCTTCATGAATCTATGGTGAGAACAAACGCAGAAAAAGCAGCATAAGGAAGACGCTTCAGCCTTGCTAAGATTTGGCTTAATTATCACGAGTTTTCCTTTTTTTCATTCACCCTCCTGCTCCTTCTCTCCAAATGTACAAGTTTTGGGGTTTGAATATCTCTCTATCTTTGAAAATTTTTCAAATCAGTTTCAAGTTACTCTAAAAGTCAGAAGAATTAAAAACTTTTTTTTTGATCCTGGAACTGAAAATTTACTTCCTCAAGCCACTGTTCAAGCTTAAGTCATGCTCTCCACACTGGAGATCAGTTGCAGCAACTGTAAAGACTGTGGTTGAAGCAGAACTCTGATGTTTTACAATGCTAATATTTAACATCTGTATATCGGCAGTGCCAAAAAAACAGGGCCTACCTATAGACTGGGACCAAGTGAAGGGTTCCTGTGAAAGACATCCCATGTTTTTAGACTCAAGCAATTTCATATAACCCTAACTCTCTATAATGTTACCTACATTGAAACGTACAATTATAAAATGTCATAGACATTTTTAAAAAGCTAACATATTACAAGTATTCAATTTTTGTTAATTTTTCATTTCAGAGGAAGTATTTTTAATCATTAGAAATACAAGTTAAATAAAGCTAAAATGGAAGTTGAACAGAAACAGAGTCCCCAGAGACATCTAAATGACATGGAGATAAAGTATTACTTGCACTGAGTATTCTCAGTTCACTCGGAAGACAAGGGCCACATACTCAACCTATGTAAATAAGCATAATTCAAATTAAGTCAATGATGCTACCACTATTTATACGAGCTACAGCTGTAGATCAAGATACATTCCCCAATATGTTTATCATATACAGATAAAACCTCCTAATGTGCATTTGCAACAGGAGGTAAAAATCAATAGACACTGTGACACTGACTACATACAAACACTGGTAATGCAATATATTTCCTTTTTTCTGCTTGAAAGCACTTAAGAGAAAAAGGAAAGCACTTAAGAATATTAATCATTTGTGGATCATTTCATTACACTGCAAATGTTACTGTGAAGTGACGTGTGAGTAGCTTGAAACTATTGCATATTATACAATGATTTACCTTAACTATCTTCATATTCTATTTCATTACTCTCTGCTTTCATAAGCATACATTTTTAAAAGGTTTACAGTGTTTGATTTGTATTTAAAAGAAAAATCAAAACAAAGCATATGTCTCATTGTATTTGCATGTTAACAGTACTATCACAGCAGAAAGATTTGTGCCCAGTATTTACAGGATGGTGTTACATGCTACGTTAACTTACAACATCATGTGCATTTAGCTGCCAGAATCAGTCCTTTTTATCTAGGTGCCATTGCCACAGAAGTATAACAGCAGGAGCTTCAGCTATGTCTCAGGCTAACACATTCCAATAAACAGTAATACTTCAGTAACATGAATGTCATTCTTATCTGAAATTTAGGTTGAATATCCATGAGAAATATTTAATGCATTGATAGTCTGGTTTCAGCTATAGCATTGATAGCAATGGTGAGAACACCTAATCATTTCAAATGCAGAACTGCGTTTCAAGCACAGTTATTGCTACTCAGGCTCATTTTTTATTCTGGAAGAAGCAAAGCAGAAATCTATGCATCCACATCAAGTGATGATAGCATAAAGTATTTGATGCTTTCATAAGTACCTTCACAGTCATTCTGTGCCTGCCTAGTCGTTACTTGTCTGTCATGGCCCAGCAGTTTGGTCAGAGCCAATGCCTTGACTTGGCTGCTGGGTCTCAAAAAATCTCACCCAAATTTCACTCAAAGATTTCCGAGTGGAATAAGAAAGGTAAAACTGCAGCATGGCATTCCTATTTGTAATTGAAGTAACATGTCAGCCTGGGCTTGCTATTCTAGACAGTAAATACAATATTATTTTCCCAACAGAAAATACTAACTTTAGACAATGATAACACATGCACTTATTTATAATTCTACAAATCCAGTTCTTCAGGTATTTTTAACTTTACACTGCTCTCCAATTTAAGCCTCCTGAATACCAATTCTGTGTCCACACTGTGAAACAGACAACTGTTAGTGATGAAATGACTCCACATACTGACCAGTATTTAACAGAAAACTGGAAATAGTACCTTTTTTTCCTGTGTGCTCTTGAATTTCAATTCAGTAATTAAGCAACAAGGTTGAATGCATTTAACATGGATAACTGAATAACCTTATTTTGTCTTTTGCACACTTGGAGTCAGTATCAATAGAGCTACATTGCCTGCTGGTTCAAACCTGGCTCAATGTGCCAGGCATGATATGAAATGCAAGAAATCAGTACATTTTTTTGGGTTTCCTTTCAAGAATTGTCTTCAAAAGAATACTGTGCATACAGGAATCTAAGAATCATATGCTGAGAAATGCCCTACACAAGAACAGGGTAAAGAAGTGAAGCAGTGCTGTAGCACAGTGTTAAATGAGTGGGAAGTGATGACTTTTTTGTTCAGTTCTTCAGTTACAGCACCTGGAAATCTTTAAAGGAGAATGAAGTACTGCTACTGAGTTTGGGGAATGAAAGCTGAGTGAAAATTAGGATCTCTAAATTGTTTCCCCATTTAAGCTGACAATTAAAAGGTAGATTATTTGGATATCAGTGGTGGTATTTAATTTTTAAGATCTTAATTCTCTTCTTGAGTTTCACCTTTGATATTTAAAATTAACATACCTCATATATATATGGCATTCCACCACTGCTACTAACAGTAAGATAAAAATCAGTAGCAGGAATGTAGTGATCTGAAATTAAAAAGTCTACTGTAGAAAGGGTAGGATTTTGTACAATGTCATGTATTTAGATATAAAATATTAGGCATTTCGGTTCAATTGCATAGCTTTTAAGTCTATGAGAGCACAACACCCACAGGAACCCAGTAGAACACTTATTTTTCTCCATCTGAAGGTCCAGTTAAAAACACCAACTGCCATTATTTTGATTTTGAACACCCCCTTGCCCCCCCCAAACCTCTCTATCTAACAACAATTAGTGTATATTTTTGTGGTTTTATTGTTCAAAACCTTATTTATATTTCATTACAGTGAACATGAGCAGCTCCTTGAATGAGTGCTGAGATTCCATTAAATTCTTACTCATTTCATAGACATTTTTAAAACAGTAGTGAGAGAGTTTCACTATCTCATTTTGCCCAGTCCATTGAAGACTCTCTTGAATGAATGGGGTGCATTACAACAGAAAGCCAAGGTGACAGGCTTAGATTAAACTAATACACCAACAATAGTATAATTAGTCAAGTACTAACAGCAAATCACACTTGTATTAAAACCTAGAAAAAGCTTAAAGTAAAAGGAAATCCCATAACAATGCATTGGTTTGATAATAACAAAGAATGATTTAATGAAAGAATAAACATTCAACATGCATTCACATTTCATGTGAAGTGCTCTTGGCTGTTAAGAGTCAAGAGCTCTTCACATGAAAGTACCATGTTTCCAACTCTTTCACAGATGATCAACTGAAGGAGCCTTATTAATAGCTGTACAGGGCTGTTGCATTGTCCTTCTGAGTCATCTATCCACTTGAATTATTCTCAATTGACATATAAGTCTGCATTTTCCTGTTGCTGCATTAACCAGCCTGAACACAATGGGTCAGATGCTCAGCGGGTGAGAAGCAGAAGCTAGTTTACACCAGCTAAAGAACTGGCCCATGACCTTCAAAAGCTTTTATTTAGTTAACAATAGAGTTATTTAGATACAATTCACTTCTCTGGTATAAATTTTAATGTTATCTATTGTTCCCTCACAATGTTAAACACAATTTCATAGGAGAGCAAAATAAATGCCACTGGAGGACTGCATGAAGTAATAAACATGATATATTTTACCTGTAACAGAAGTTACCCCATGGAGAATTTGGTCAGAAATGCATCAACAGTGAGATGACAAGAAACAGCTTTTTAGAAACTGATCATAAAAGGGGCAACCAGTTAGCAGCCCTTTACAACTCTCTGCTGTTTATATTCCCCAAGACAACTTCTCTCAGGTCAGCATGCCATCTTAACAGAATAGCAGGAGCTGGAGCCAGTGTGTTACATGAAAGTGACAGTTAGGTATATTTATGCCCACTAATTCTGATTTTTGATGTTTTCTTATCACAACTGGTTATCAATTTTTTTTCCACTTAAGCTTTATTTTAAGTCTCATGGAACAAAGGCCAGATTTTCATTTATTAGACTTCAACTTCTAGCACTAACTTCAACCAAGCAATGCCAGTTTTCTCATAAGGAATATATACCAGACACCTGATACAGGTGAACTTTATAAATACTCTAGATATTACAATACCTAGTGGCTCTCATTTTCAGTTCCAAAAAGCCCCATGGATTCTCTATTTTTATTTTCTTTTTTTTGCAGCTGTCTTATGATACTTGGCAGGTAGAAATCCCGAGGCTGTAGAAGAGCCACTCCTACATCCTATGTTCTGCCTAATTTAATTTAGGTTTAGCAATGTATGAAGTGGTAGAAGTAAAAAAAAAAAAAAAGAAAAAAAAAAAAAAAAAAAACGAAAAACAAAACCTGAAAAGGAAAGAGAGAGAAAAAAAAAAATTTCCTTCCCATACTTCTTAGGAACCTGAACGTGCACAAGTCCATGGGACCTGATGAAATCCATCCGCGGGTCCTGAAGGAGCTGGCAAATGAAGTTGCTAAGCCACTGTCCATCATATTTGAAAAATCATGGCAGTCAGGTGAAGTTCACGACGACTGAAAAAAGGGAAATATAACCCCCATTTTCAAGAAAGGGAAAATGGATAAGCCGGGGAACTACAGACCAGTCAGTCTCACCTCTGTGCCTGGCAAAATCTTGGAGAAGACTCTCCTGGAAAGCATGCTAACGCACATGAAAAACAACAAGGTTCTTGGTGACAGCCAGCATGGCTTCACTAAGGGGAAATCCTGCCAGACCAATCTGGTGGCCTTCTATGGTGGGGTTACGGAGCTGATGGACAGGGGTAGAGCAGTTGATGTCATCTACCTGGACTTGTGCAAAGCGTTTGACACTGTCCCACACGACATCCTTGTCTCTAAGTTGAAGAGACATCAATTTAATAGGTGGACCACTCAGCAGATAAAGAACTGTCTGGATGGCCGCACGCAAAGAGTTGTGGTCAATGGCTCAATGTCCAGCTGGAGACCAGTAACGAGCGGCGTCCCTCAGGGACTGGTGTGGGGACCGGTCTTGTTCAACATCTTTGTTGGTGACATGGACAGTGGGATTGAGTGCGCCCTCAGCAAATTTGCCGATGACACTAAGCTGTGCGGTTCGGTTGATATGTTGGAGGGAAGGAATGCCATCCAGAGGGACCTTGACACTCTTGTGAGGTGGGCTGGTGTCAACCTGATGAAGTTTAACCATGCCAAGTGCAAGGTCCTCCACCTGGGTCAGAGCAATCTCAGGCACAGCTACAGGTTGGGCAGAGAAGAGATTCAGAGCAGCCCTGCAGAGAAGGACTTGGGGGTGCTGGTCGATGAAAAAATGAACATGAGCGAGTAGTGTGCACTTGCAACCCAGAAAGCCGACCGTATCCTGGGCTTCATCAAAAGGAGCGTAACCAGCAGGTTGAAGGAGGTGATCCTGCCCCTCTACTCTGCTCTTGTGAGACCTCACTTGGAGTATTGTGTGCAGTTCTGGTGTCCTCAACATAAAAAGGACATGGAACTGTTGGAACAAGTCCAAAGGAGGGCCATGAAGATGTTCAGGGGACTGGAACACTTCCTGTATGAAGATAGGCTGAGAAAGTTGGGGCTGTTCAGCCTGGAGAAGAGAAGGCTGTGTGGAGACCTCATAGCAGCCCTCCAGTATCTGAAAGGGGCATATAGGGATGCTGTGGAGGGACTCTTCATTAGGGACTGTAGTGAGAAGACAAGGGTGAGCAGGTTCAAACTTAAACAGGAGAAGTTTAGACTGGATATGAGGAAGAAATTCTTTATTGTGAGGGTGGTGAGGCACTGGAATGGGCTGCCCAGGGAAGTTGTGAATGCTCCATCGCTGGCGGTGTCCAAGGCCAGGTTGGACAGAGCCTTTGGTGACATGGTTTAGTGTGAGGTGTGCCTGCCCATGGCAGGGGTGTTGGAGCTAGATGATCTTAATGTTCTTTCCAACCCTAACTATTCTATGATTCTATGATTCTACTTGCGTTAATAAAGAAAATTCTGACAGTTGACTAAAGTTAATGAAAATCCTAAAAAATTTTTTTCCAGGGAGCAGAAGGGCATTGCTGAGAATTCCTAGTACACATTGCTGGAGGTTCCTAAAAGCAGGTTGAAGAGATGAATAAGAGGTAAAAGGAAGGTCTTCTGATAATATCTGCACATCCAGCACATGGCTTCAACACCCTAAGCACAGCGGCAATATGCAGGACACAAGCACCCATGACTCTTGGGTGTAACGGGTAGAAGAGAGAACAGGAAATATTGTTAGTTGCATATTTATTATACCAAGATTATGCTAGTTTTTGGCACTTTAACAATGGTATATTTCAGAGCCAGGGTGCTATGAACAGCCAAGGAATACTGGATTTGTAACTGCCATAGTGCTTTTAATCTTGCTGCTGCTGGAGCAGTAGTGAATATTTTTTTGACAGAAAACTGTGATGTGTATACACTTAACAAGAGTTGGTTCAATGCCTTTATCAAGTCTCAGCACTTGATGTTCGGCAGTTGTTTCTAAAACAAGGTTATCCATGGAAACTTAGAAATATCAGGTGCCCAGACCAGATTTAGTCTATTGTTCTGGTTCTGACCATGAAGATTTCCAAGCGCTTCAGGAGCAGTATAAGAACTCATGCATAGAACATGATAAAACAATTTACCAGCATAGAAAATTCTCCCTAATTCCATTGATAGTCATGCATGCTCTGAGATATGCAAATCTAGTTATTTCTCAAAAAGATTTTCAGTTTTCTTTTCTCATTTTCTACCCTTGTAAACCCTGTTTTACAATAATTTCAAATTGCATAATTTCAAAGTATTTCTAGGTAGTAAACTAATCTAAATTTTTAACCAGCATCAGTCTCAAACACTTTGTAAGTAACTAATGCTTTTAACTACATCATAAGATCTTTGGAAGAAGAGCAAAGAAGACATTCAGTTCTGTTTTTTGCATATGCTGTTATTGTATTTGTAGTGTTTACATTTAAATATTTATTTTCTACCCTTTTAAATGTTTAAATTGTATTGAAAATCCACAAGCATAGTCATGAATGGACTAAAAAAATAACCTACAAAAAGAGAAAGACTGAATACCCCAACAGTTCCATACTGCTAACATAAAGCAATAAATCAATGTCATGGGTTCAGCAGCAGCAGTCATTTTTTTTTTTTTTTTTCCCCCTTCTTGGTAGCTGGTGTAGCACTGTGTTTTTGATTTTCAGCCTGGGAACAGTGTTGATAACACCAGTGTTTCTGTTACTGCTTAGTGATGTTTTGGTCTGGCCAAGGATTTTCTGAGTTTCATGCTCTGCCAGGGAGGAGGGGGAGCCGGGAGGAGGCAGAGACAGGACACCTGACCCAAACTGACCAAGGAGCTATTCCATGCCACAGCACGTCATGCCCAGGATGTAAAACTGGGGGGGCAGGAACCCGGAAGAGTTCAGTTCACAGCTCAGTCATCGAGTGGTGAGCAATTGTATCCTCTTTCCTTGTATTTCCCTGATCATTTTGTGGGTGGTGGTGGCAGTGGTGGTTTGTGTTATACCTTGGCTGCTGAACTGTTCTTGTCTCGGCTAGTGGGAGTTGCATTCTTTTGATTCTTCTCCCAATTTTCCCCCCCCCCTCCCCTCGGAGTGGGGGGGAAGAAGGAGGGGAAGTGAGTAGTCGGGCTTTGTATTAGAAGGGGTGAGCTATTGTATCCTTCCCTTGTATTTGCCTTGTCATTATTGTTATTGGTGGTAGCAGTAGTGATTTGTGTTATACTTTAGTTACTAAACTGTTCTTATCTCAACCTGTGGGAGTCGCATTCTTTTCTATTCTCCTTCCCATCCCTCCGGGAGCGGGGGGGGAAGAAAGAGGGGGGAGTGAGAAAGCGAAAACTGTGTGGCTGACTGGACTTAAACCACGACAATCAACATCACAGAGAATAAATAAAATCAAAGTTAAGATAAGCTATAGAAGTTATTTTGCAAGAATTGTGTCAATTTTACCTCAAAAATTAAAAAAAAAAAAAAAAAAACAAAACCAAAGACACACAACTATTTGCTGTAAGACTTTTCTGGCTGTAACTGAAATGTATATATTTTTTAGGTTTACTTTCAGGGTGAAATTGTTTTTAAAATTGCAGGTGCATGAAGATGAATATATGGCCTAAATCACGTGTGAATTCTTGAGATTAGTGCATTATTTCATGGACCGTTGAACTTGTCTTTCATATATCTATATATGTTTCATATCAAAGACACAGAGCGCCTCCATGTTATATTCTAAACATTCAAAGTGTTTGCACAGATAGTGATCTTTCCAACTTCTATTAAATACAATCACACAGTCACAAAGCTGAAAGTTTAAAATGGATCTGAGCTTTCATTACTGTTTTCTATCAGAGGTTCTTGATGCCTGACAATCTGCTTCCATGGAAATAGTTTTCCATATGCAAATACCTCATGGGAATTTTCATATTTCACAGATAAATATTATGTAGCAAATTCCTCTGTATTTTATTGATCAGGCTTACTGAAAAAAAATTGGATGAAGCTTAAAACTTCTTCCAGCCCCAATCTGATAACCTGTTGTACATGATTGAATTCAGTAGTAGGAAAGGGAGGAAAAGAAAGATGCTTTTTACCTAATCTTAACAAACATTGGAAAATGCTGTTGAGGATAAAATAGTCTGTAGTTTTGGCATATCCCTACTAGCCCCAGCAAAGTCTAATCTATAGCAGTGGATTTATGTCAGCATAACAGGAGGTGGGAGAAAATACTTTTTTTTTTTATTATTTTTTAGAAAAATAACAGCTCTGTTTCTCTTAGATATACTTTTCCTTGCACAGTTACTAGAGGACTAATTTTGAAGGCTGTAGAAAAGAGGTGCGGAACATCTGCATGGGAACCTGGTCTCTTTTTTTTCCGTTCCCCTCTCCCCCTTTTTCCCTAATTTGCATTATGTGCCATGGAAATACAGTACAGTGGAAGGCTTCCTTCTGGGAAAATGAGCAAAGAGTCTGTAAGTTTGTATATCCAAAGGCTATTTTAAGAAGGTTGTAGTGAATGGGTACATTCTAAGACCATCTGAGAATAACCCCAACATGAATTAAACATGAGTAGTAGTTGTTTAAAGTTTTGCTGGTATTGCAAGAGAATGTGAATGATTGCTGAGTAAAGTATAAAAGGACAGCAGATTATTAAACACGAGCAGGCTGGCTAGACCCCAGAAAAAAATACTAAACCTTAAGAACAACAACAATACAGGCAGATGGTAGAGGCTGCAAAGCACTTTCTAACCAGTGGTACGACTTCTATAACACTACTATGTATATTTAATGCAACTCAGAACTTAAAATGCTTTGGCTCTGTCATGTTTCCCTGTCTTTATCACTTGGCTCCCTTTCTTTTACTATTCTATATGTATAAGTAGCTGGTCATAATTTTTCCTTTCTTTAATAGAAAAACAAACATTAGATTTAAAACAAGACTGCAAGTTACATTAGAAAGTGAATTATACCTCAGATCTTAAAAGAACATAAATTGGTCAAGAATAATAGGGTTAAGAATATGACTATCACACTATTTCAAAATGATCTTTCTTTTCTCTGCAGATAGATCTTTCAAACTATTAAGAAACTCTGTACATTTTTGTTACATCTAAAAATAGGAAGACATTCAGAGATGGAGGTGGAGCAGGTGCACCCTTATGCACACTTGAATAAACGTTAGTGATATGAGGAGTTGTAAGAACTCACTGCAAAAAGAACTGCATCCCTATATAGGCAAATAAAAGGAATAAAAAAATGTTTGCTTCTGCTGCTATTTAAATAAAATTAACTTAGATGCAATAAAAAAGGTGGAAGCTGAAAAACATGTGCATGTCAGTTCCATACTTAGGAAAAAAAAAAGTCATTATACATGTACTATTTTTCTCAAATGTATTATAAACTTCTCATAAATACCCAACACACTCTAACCGGTGCATTACTTGCTCTTAATTTCTTGATGCGTCTATAAAGAGCTTATTCTAATTTTTATAAAACAGTCTTAACATTAAAATTTATATATATAAATATTCCCATTGACTCTTTAGAAGTCTTCTGCTTCAGAAGAACACCATAAGACACAAGGTATGGAGGTTGAATATGAAGCATTCCACTGGTGACAAGCACCAAGGGTAGAATGTCGAAACTTGTCTCTGGTTGCTTGCCCATGCCGTGGTAGGACAGCAAGGACCAGGCGGAGCATGTGACACAAAGAGCAGTAATAAGGACAAGGTCCTTTGAATTTCTTCCCAGTAATATGGATCTTCCTCATATTGCAGCTGGCCAAGCAGGGAGCAGGGGTTAAGCCCTGTTCTTCCTTTTGTCTGCAGATATCATTGGCAAACAAAATATAAGCCTAAAGGAAATTGGTAAAAATAATTATGCTATACTAAGAAGCAAAAAAAGATATCTTCAGGAAATCATTCTCCTCCCCTATCATCCCCAGTCTTCCTGAATTTTAATGATGAAGCTGTGTTCTTCTGTAATGTTTTTTATCATGGCAGCACCACTGTTTGCCTTCCTATGACCTCGTTGTAAACAAACTGAGCTGTTACTACAGTAAACCATGTCAAAATAATGACAGCATTGAATTTATAACTCATTCTTAGAGCATCTGATATTTATATGTAAGGCTTAGATGAATTCAAGTTCTCTATATTTAACAATCAGAAGATTTTTGTTATGTGTAATGTGCCATATAGTATGAATCACAGATTAAATTACAGATGCACATGGCATACAGTTTAGACTAGTCACCACAACAATAAGTCTATGCTCACTTTTTATGATCAATCAAAATGAATCACGAATCCACTATTTCAACTTCTAGCATATAATAAAATTGTAATTAAACTAAACTAATTAACATTTTATCCTCATAGCAAAAATGCATTGTCTGTTTATATGGGATTATTTATATACCTCCTGTAAAACATCTGCAAGATCCCTTAAAATTCAATTTTTCTTTAAGAATATTTTCTGTAATAAATATCAAGTTGCTTAATCAGACATTATTTATCATTTAAAAAAAAAAATCTTTTGAGAAACAATGAAAAATTATACTCTCAGCTAACTCCAGCCTCCTGGTCCAAGATTGATAATTGAATTGAAAACCATATATTTGATATCTAAATCATGTTCAGTGGCTTTCATTCATGATTGCAGATTGATACAGTCCTCTCTGAAAAATATATTTATCTTTTGCAACACTCATCAAACACTAAATACCTAACTAGGTTGCAAGAAGAATCTTTAATTCCATCATTTTGCTCTGGTAATTGCTTTTGCTTCCTTATGTTTAACTAGAGTAAATGAACTATAATTTTAAATTTCTCTTGACACTTGTTATCTGACATTGTATAAAACACGAACAAAGTTGTGAATACTGAGAAAGGTAACTGTAATGAGATTTAAATACAAGAATATATTGTAAAAGGCTGATGCAAATTCAGGAAATATTTAGAATTCTATCCCTAAATCAGTTTCCCAATTCTGAGGTACCATATATTGTATCTGAATATTTGAGTGGAAACAAAAGTTATTCTCAAAGTGAAAAATTCAGCATGACTAGAAAAAATGCATTTTCTCAGTCACTTGCTGTTAGCAGAGTCTCACACTGGGAAGAAGCAAAAATTCCAAAAATTCTTTTTCAAAACAAGGAGCAAGTGACTCTTGTCTCTATAGAAGACTGCTCTTTTTAAAATGCCCACTGCCGACATAACATTGCTGAGAAATGAAGCATTCTCTTCTGACTTTTTTAGCCTTTAATTTCACAGGATTTATGTAATGGTCTTCTGAAATGCATGAAGTGTTGCAGGTCTGAGATGGGGAAGTCTTTGTTGTGTATACTCAAAAGCAGCTGTGCACATATGTTTTGAATGCTATCACCTGCCTATGTAGTTGATAGAATTTACATTTGCAGACCTCATTTGGCCAGGTGTTATCACACACAAGAGGAACTTCTGCAAGGGTTATTCTGAAATCAAGAAGATGGAGGTTTACCTAGGAGAGTTTTAAATGCTGGCAGCAGTCACAGCACTGTGTATGGTACTAAAGAATTATCTTCACAGGATCTCAACAGCAAAAAAAATATTGATACAATTTTGTTAATATTACTTTTGTCCTAAACAACTGGTGCTTTTAAACATGTCTTTCTTTTGTCTTTTTTTTTGTTTGTTTGTTTGTTTGTTTTTTTTGGGGGGGGAGTGGGAGAGGAAGAAACAGAAGGGTTCATTAGCACTTTGAAAATGAACGAAAGAATAACTAAAATAAATTCAACCTACTCTTCCTACCAGCTCCTCTAAACAATCCTTTTAACAGGTTTAAATGCATTTTGCTTCCAACTGGGATGAATATTTACTGCTTGATTTTAAAACACAGTGCCTAGGGATTCTGTTCTCTTCCAAGATACAAACATGAAGCTCCCATTCTCTACAGTAGAGTGGCATAGAGAGGGAAGAATACCCTAAAGGATGACAAGGATCATTCTCCCTTTTTTTGGAGGCTTGTAATAAGGAATAAAATACCTAAAATCAGTCTCAGCTGCATAGGTAAAAAAAATAACAACTGGATATTTACAAAGCCTCAAAGTAAGTGACCTAATTTGACCAACAGTAGTGTAGTTATGCTTCATACATAGAGAAGACAGCAGGCGTTTTCTGAAACTAAGTTATGGACTACTATTACTAATTAATATTGTCCTTCAGGCAATAGAGTTCTTACATTATAATTTTTTCTAGGTAAATATTCATTATTAATGTTTGAAACTGCTTAGTCCATACTGAAAAGATATTTTTAAATAAATAAATGGTATCTAAATTATGTTTTTACTGAGACCTTCAAAGTCAATATCTTTTTTTGTGTTGCACAGGCAGAACAACTGTGGGGCATGATTTTGGTGTTAAATAATGTATGTTATTCATAAACTGAAGTATTCATACGATAATTAAGGTTCTGTGCATGCTGCACAAGAGGAAGAGCAGAATCTTACAAGTGTGTAAAGTGTATGTGTTTATATGAAAAACTGAGAGAGAAGGTTGAAAAAAGTAAGAAGTTATAGTCTGGAAACATCAAGGAAGCCAAGGTTTTGGTTTTTTTTTAAATAATATATATTCAGCTGGATGTTTCAGGATGAACATAATAACTGTATCTCTGAAGAAGAGCCCTAAAGGGATAAACGTACTGAGAAACTAAACATTGCAGCATCTAGAGACCGGTTCACTGGGTATTCTGAAAGCACAAAAGAGGTCAATTCTTAGTAGACCAACATGAAGGCTCACTTACTTCATGAATATAAACTAACCTATGTAAAATGTAGACGTTAAGCTGCTCAGGCCATACTATGAGTAGACTTTTCAGCACAGAAATCCTGAGGAATTGTTCTTTGGCTTAGGCATCCAAGCACAACTAAAGTTTAGCTCTCAGTGTCCTCAGTTACTGACCAGATCACTTTCCTTTATGAAAAACTCAGTACCACTATCTGTTGCTTGCAGCCTCTTACTTTTTACAGTACCAAAACTTATATTCTGAAACCCAGAAAAACTCTTGTCCTGATCAAAGGTTTATCCTATAGAGGCTGCTTGCTAGCTCACAGCCTTTGATCTCCTGAGTCACTTCTTACCCTTTTACACATTCAGAGCAGGCAGGAAGCATAACTCGAGTTTTTCCTTTAGGAACCAGCCCAGACACTTCACCCCTCTTATTTTCCCCTTGTCAGTGTGTTTTCCCACACCATTCTTGCCCCAGCATCCCAGAAGCACATCCCATGATGCTGAGTGCACCTGAGAGAGGTGGCCAAACACAGCAGATTGTGCAGCAATTTCCAGGCTCTGCTTCTAGATCTTGTAGATCTTCAAGGATCAATAAGTGATTCCCGTGAATTCTCTGGAGAAACTACAGGTGCCTCCTGTTGCCAGAAAAAGGTAATTCCTTGGGGGCTGTCACCTTAAGGAAGCTCTAGCAACTTCTACTTGTCAGCTGTTCTTGATTAAAGGATGTTTGAGCTTTTATTCATGATAAGACATGATCACCAGCACCTGCTAGGTGCTGGCACATGAAAGACCTCAATTCAGAGCTTCAGGAGGATTTGTATGCTCAAGTCTGAGGATGCTTTGGGATGAAGGAAGCGAGAAATAGTGTTCTTGCCCGCAGGAGGTATATGCTGGTGGTGGGTTTGTTGTCAAGCAAATGAGGTGTAGGCAGAGGACAGCAGAATGTATGTATAGTGTCTGAGATGAGGAAATAGAGATTGGTCAGTGTCGTGGTTTAAGCCTCTATAACTCACGCAGTTTTGCTCAGTCACTCCCCCCTCTTTCTTGCCCCCCACTCCCGGAGGGATGGGAAGGAGAATCGAAAAGAATGCAGCTCTCACAGGTTGAGATAAGAACAGTTTAGTAACTAAAGTATAACACAGACCACTACTGCTACCACCAATAATAATAATGACAAGGCAAATACAAGGGAAGGATACAATTTCTCACCACCTAAAACCAAACCCGACCACGCAGTGCACCCCCCACCCTTCTGGGTCTCTCCTCTCCGTCCTCCATCTTGGGCATGACGTGCTGTGGTATGGAATAACCTCTTTGGTCAGTTTGGGTCAGGTGTCCTGTCTCTGCTTCCTCCCGGCTCCCCTCCTCCCTGGCAGAGCATGAAACTCAGAAAGTCCTTGGCCAGACCAAAACATCACTAAGCAGTAACCGAAACACTGGTGTTATCAGCGCTGTTCCTAGGCCCAAAATCAAAAACACAGTGCTGCACCAGCTACCAAGAAGCAGAAAAAATGACTGCTGCTGCTGAACCCATGACATTATCCACCCCTTATTCCATACCATTCACGTCATGCTCAGATCCCACATTTTCAATATACCATTACATGTATATATATACATACACACACAGAGAGAGGGAGAGAGATCATCCCTCAGTGCATAGACCAATCCCTACAAAGCTGCTGAGTCCATTCGGTCCGTGACGTCAAGCTCCATCTTCTGTAACAGCCTTTTAGAGCAGGAGAGGCTGTGTGCAGAGTTCACACTCGTCAGTAACCTGGGCCACAGTGTCCATTGCCAAGTCCACCCCTCGATCATAAGTCCATCTGTATGCTGCATCTCTGCCCTGATGGCCTGAGGTGTCATGGGCCCACCAGGCTCAAAGTAATTCACTCTCCCCTCCAGCAGTTTCTGCAGCTTGTCACTGGGGACTCCATACAGCTGCCTTCCATCTCCAATGCTTCCAAAGCACTGGAGGGGCCCAGTGGACTAGATACTCGCCCATACAGTCCCACACACCCTGCCACTCATAACTGTCCAGGCTTGGGGAAACTCTCTTGGTCATCATACATCGTAGTCTAACCCCAGGCAAGGCCCACACCCCACTCTGCTTAACTCTCGGGACCAGACAAAATGGTTTTGGGTAAAACACACTCTGTATGCATGCCACCATGCTGATCCCCATCACAATCAGCAGGCAGGTCTCAAGGGTACCCAAAGGCCATTCAAACCCTTCAGAGCTCTCAAATGAGGCTGCTGTGCTTGTCACTGGGGCTGGTGTAGCTGCTGCGCTTGCCGGCTCTCTCACCACCAGCTGCTCTTTGTCTGAGTCCAGAGCTTCCTCCTCTGCCTTGCTGGGAAGTGCTGCGGGGTCTCCTGCGTTCTTCTGCGGCTCCGCGGGCAGCTGCCAGGGAATGCTCTCGGCCGCCACGAGGCTGGGCTCGGCCACGGGACTCTGTTCAGCCTCGGGGCCCGGCTTCTCTGCCGTCTCCTCCTGCCGCTCGGTAGCCTCCCCCTCCCGCGGCTCGGCAGCCGCCGGGCTGGGCTCAGTCGGGGGGCTCACCCCTTCTGCTACCTCCTTCCTCTGCTCGGCAGCCGTCGGGCTGGGCTCGGTGGGGGGGCTCGGCTCCTGCTCCCCGGGTCCGCTCCCCCGGGCCGTTTCGGCAGCCGGCGGCTCCCGAGGCAGCCCCCCCTCGGCTCTCCACAGCCTCGCCAGGACGGGGAAGAGCAGCCGAACTGCCAGGTACACATTCGCCCCCCACGGCTTCTCGAGCCCGCCCGTATCACAAGCCATTCCAATAAAGTACAATAAAACAAGAACCTTAAACCAAAACCCATATCTGAAAAATGCTAAGGTAACAAATACCGGCTGTAAGTAAGGTACAACAGGCTGAAACCATGAACGCAAGAGCACCAAAAGCAACAACTTTAAGAGCCAATAAATCAGCATTGTGACAAGTGGCTATTAATCCTGTCGTTATCTCAACCCTTCGTGCCCCACGTTGGGCGCCAAAAAGAACTGTCGTGGTTTAAGCCTCTATAACTCACGCAGTTTTGCTCAGTCACTCCCCCCTCTTTCTTGCCCCCCACTCCCGGAGGGATGGGAAGGAGAATCGAAAAGAATGCAGCTCTCACAGGTTGCGATAAGAACAGTTTAGTAACTAAAGTATAACACAGACCACTACTGCTACCACCAATAATAATAATGACAAGGCAAATACAAGGAAAGAATACAATTTCTCACCACCTAAAACCAAACCCGACCACGCAGTGCACCCCCCACCCTTCTGGGTCTCTCCTCTCCGTCCTCCATCTTGGGCATGACGTGCTGTGGTATGGAATAACCTCTTTGGTCAGTTTGGGTCAGGTGTCCTGTCTCTGCTTCCTCCCGGCTCCCCTCCTCCCTGGCAGAGCATGAAACTCAGAAAGTCCTTGGCCAGACCAAAACATCACTAAGCAGTAACCGAAACACTGGTGTTATCAGCGCTGTTCCTAGGCCCAAAATCAAAAACACAGTGCTGCACCAGCTACCAAGAAGCAGAAAAAATGACTGCTGCTGCTGAACCCATGACAGTCAGATATTTTCTGAGACCCTGCTGGTACAAGATCATCAACTCCCAGCCTGTACTGGGGGAAGGACAGGCAAAGTCTGTCCTTACTAGATTGGGAAGCAGAGAGTCCTGTGTTGCAAATGCTGGAAGTCTGTGACTTCTGGCACCAGGACCCAGTCTCCCGCTCCATTTGTAGCTACAGAATAAGTTTCATGCCCAGGTAGCAGACAAGGGGCTGGGAGCAATGTCCAACAAAACATCTGAGCTTTCAGAGACCTAGCCACACAGGAGCATTAGGAGAAATCACCACTGAGTGATGGAATTGGAAGACTCCCTGCTGCAGGGCATGAAGGCCCTGTCCAACTACCTGACCTGCTGTCTAGGGAGGCTTGCTGCTTGACCAGGGCTCAGATCTAGAATGCTATAAAGACTGCTGTTACCCCTGCAGCTCTTCTGCATGGGCACCAATGGTACTTCAGGGTGACCTTGAGCATGTAAAGTGAAACTACATGGTTCTATGACCGTATGTCAAAACCATTGGGGCCCAGGTAGTTTGTACTCAGTGCTGGTGGAAGGGGTAACAAGCTTCAGAAGAAGCAACTACACTGTGTGAAACCAACAGCAGGTTGTTCAGCTGCTGTTGACAGCAGGGATTTGGCTTTTGTCAGGACCTTTTTTGAAGATTAAGAACTGCTAAGAAGAGATGGTACTGGTGGTCCAAGTGGGGCAAAAGCACCTTTGTAAAATGCTGGGTGATTACCAATCTGGTATAGGAGGCCTCCACAGATTAACCCTGAGCATGCAAGGATAGTGTTAGAAAAGTGAAAGCCCCCTTGGATTTTGATCTAGTAAGGGATGTGAAGGTCAGCAAGGCTTCTTCAGGTTCAACAACGGCAAAAGGAAGACTAGGTTTAAAAATGGGCATGCTGCTAAATAGGGTAGAGGACCAGACTACAAAGCACATGGAAAGGCAGAGGTATTCAGTGTTTTCTCTGCTTTTCTCTTTACCAGCAACTCCAAGTAATGGAATTTTGGCTAAATGAGGCCTTCTTGTTAGAAGGGATTAGGGAACGCTTTGACAAGCTGGATGCATGCAAGTCTATGAATCCTGATGGGATACCCCCAAGAGTGCTAATGGATCTGACTGGTGTAACTGCAAGGCCACTCTTGATTATCTTTGAAAGATCATGGCAATTGGCAGAGGTTCCTGAGTGACATGGTTTAGTGTGAGGTGTCCCTGCCCATGGCAGGGGGGTTGGAACTTGATGATCTTGAGGTCCTTTCCAACCCTAACTATTCTATGATTCTATGACTAGAAGGGAAAAAATGTCACTTCTATCTTCAAAACAAGTAAGAAGGAGGATCTGGGGAACTACAGGCTGATCAGCCTCACCTCAGTCCATGGGAAGGTCATAGAGCAAGTCATATGAAAGCTGTTGCTAAGCATGTTAAGGACAAGAAGATGACTGGGAGTAGTCGGCATGGATTTATGAAGGTGAACTGATGCTTGACCAACCTAATAACTTTATTCAATAAGACGACTTGCTTAATGAATGAGCAGAGCGGTGGATGTTGTTTATCTCAGCTCTAAAGCAGCTTTGACACTGTTTCCCCCATTGGTGGACTGAAGTGGTCAGTGAGGTAGATCAAAACCTGGCTTTATTGCCTGACTTAAAGGGGCATGATCAGCATTACAAGGGTCAGCTGGAGGACAGTCACTAGTGGCGTACCCCAGGAGTCAGTACTGGGGCCAATACTGCTTAAAATCTTCATTAATGACCTGAATGATAAGGCAGAGGTTCTCAAACCTTGAACAAGCTTGCAGATGAGGAATGGTTGATATGTCAGTGGTGTGCTGCTCTTCAGAGGAACTCTGAGAGACTAGAGATATGGGCTGGAAAGAACCTTGTGAAGTTAAACAATGGGAAGTTCAAAGTTCTGCTCCTGAGCAAGAGCAGCCCCACACACTGCAAGCATGGGGATAACTGGCTAGAAAGCAGCTTTCCAGAAAAATGTCCAAGGGGCCCTGGCAGACAAGCTGGCCATAAGCCAGCAATATAGGCTTGATAAGGAAGGCCAACAGCATGCGAGCCTGCATTAGGATGAGCTTTGTCAGTGAGGTGATAGGGTTCCCCAGTTTAAATGAGACATGGACACACTGATGCAAGTCCAGTGAAGTGCCACAAAGATACTAAGGGGTAGGTGCATCTGATATATGTCAAGAAAGCTGGGACTGTTTAACCTGGAGAAGAGAAAGTCAGGACATAAGGGAGCAGGCAGATCTTATCAATACACAGAAATGCTTCATGAGATGAAATAAAAAAGACGGAGCCATACTCTTCTCAGGGGTATGCAGTGGAAAGACAAGATTCAATGGGCACAAACTGAAATATAAGATATCTTATTACTGTGAGGATGGTCAAATTGTCATGTAGTCTCCATTCAAAGCTCAATTTGACAAGGGCCTGAGAAACCTGCTGTAGTTAACCCAGCTTTCAACAGCTGGGTTGGACTAGATGGTTTCCAAACCTTAGCCATTCTCTCTGAAGGACAGGCCATGCTGCTATGAAGCACCTACCACTTCCTTTAAAATGAGCTCATGCCTTTTACAATGCAGTCCTTGCTCTGCAGTGGAGTCACATCTGGGAAGGCCGTCATGCCTTTCACTGACCCCTTCCAACTTGTTATTGGTTAGGGTCAGTATTGCATGCTGTTGTAGCTTCAGATGGTTATCAGCATTTTACTAAATGAAAGAAACCCTCAGAACCAAAACAGCTGTCTTAAGCTATCTTTTTTCTTGATTTAAATTCTTCCAGCTCTTATAAATGGAGGAAATCTACCTTAACATCCTTATACTTTTTATAAATTTCCAGCAGATGGTGAGAGTGGGTGTGTGTTTGATAAAAACCACATAATCTATTTGAGAGCAGCGCTAAAAGAAGTGGTGCAAACACCTAAAAAGCCTTAGGTTAAGTAATCTTACTCTTAAAATGATGATATGGGTGTTCTATTGGTTGAGAACTTGAATGTTTGAGCTAGAAAAGTGACGTTATCATCATTAAAACTATTTTATTTTGATGTAGCAAGCAGTACCATTTTGAATAGGATTTGAATATTTCATGAAGCCCTGTGTTATTGAGGGGGATAATCTTGCTAGCATCTAAACATTAATAATTTGAGGAAGAGCAGATTATCCATTGTCTCATTACCAATAATTTGGGCAAACTGTCTGATCAGCACTAAAGATGTAGCTGTAATATTATCCTAAAGCTGGAAGTGCGTTGGCTCTCTCTGTGTTAGTTATCCAGCTGAAAATAGAAAAATACCTATTTGCACAAGGGCTAGAAAACATGCTTTTCTTTCTGATGTTACCTTAAGTATCAGGCTGGTAATTAACTTTATTTCAATTTCACTTTGATTTTTGTAGACATGAAGGTCTTTCCTTATTTACTTTAATCCACCAACCAAAATAAAATTGGTAATGTATATTTGAAGTGACTTCCCCAGGCATAAGAGTTCAGAAATTTAGAGCTTAGAGGTAAC
Source organism: Ara ararauna (assembly GCA_028858755.1). Classification (NCBI taxonomy): domain Eukaryota; kingdom Metazoa; phylum Chordata; class Aves; order Psittaciformes; family Psittacidae; genus Ara; species Ara ararauna. The sequence goes on from CM054380.1 coordinate 47,290,538, forward strand.
AGAAGTTAGCCGTGTGTTGCATGTCATGTGGTCCATAAAAGTGTTCCCTGTCATCTTCCTATCTGAGCTAAGGTTTGCCTCCCACTATGAGCCCATTGAACAGATTATTCAAGGAGTCCACAAGTCTTATACACTGTCAGTTTTTCCAAGATTTTGAGTTGCAAAAGTAATGAGAGTCCTGTATCTTCGTTAATTTCCTCGCACACCTGTGTCAGTAATCAGGTTATATGGAAGTGGGTAGAAAAGAAGTGCTGGAGAGGTAAGTTAAGTACGTCAAGAAGTACAAGAGGTAGCAAGTGGAATCTGTGAAGCAATATACATTATATTTTGTAGTGCACAGCAGAAAAAAGGATGTTTTGTTATCTAATATTTTCTCATTCTAGTTCTATCAAACTCATCATATAAAATATTCAGTTAGGATTCACAGAAGGTTTCCATCAACAGGCATTTCATGTACTTTATAAACAATTCATTCAGAAAAGAATGTCAAGGGAGCAAGCCCTAAGTGATATTTATCTATCACTTGCTGGTGGCTTAGTGTTTTGAGCTCTGTGTGTGACAAGGGAAGTGATACAAGTACTATCCTCACTGAGTTCTCAGGAGAAAAAAACAGAGAACACTGTGGGAGGACAGAGGGAGAGAGGCTTTTTTTTCTTTTTTTGCTTAATTGAAGGGATCAGATCCTCAGCTAGCCCATTAAGTCACTAAAGCTATGCTCATAAACAACAGCTGAAAATGTTGGCTTTTGCCTTTGTGATGTATCTTTCTATTCTCTAGTAAGATATGTACTAAGAAAAGGCTTGGAAAAGGTTGGCAGAGCGAGTAGACTCAAGAAATTGGAAAGAGACATGGGGATAAAAACTCAAAAATAAGAATAGCAAGCATACTGAGAAGTGCCTACATTGAACAAACCAAGCAGATGATAAAAGACTGAGGAGTGGGCCTTGGCTGGAGCCAAGGAAAGACTTAAGGATGAGGAGCTGTGAGGTATGCTCAAAATATAAGCTAAAGTGAGTGAAGGCTTTGTAAAGGGAACTGACATGATCAGAGTGAAGAAATTTTTTTATAGAGTAAAAATCACTTTCTGATTTCAGCTGCTGGGTTTTTTTTTTTTTTTCCCAAGTGTTTTGCTACGGTATGCTTATTTGCTGACTGTTACAGATTTAAGGTTGTGTTTCTTTCTACTGTATCTCTCCATCCATCAGTCAAGCAGTAGCAGTTGTGAGACAGAACCTGGGAGATGGAATTAAAAAAAGCAGTTTCCTCTTAGACAGCAGAAGGGGCAGCAAGAGGGGCACAGAACAGATGAGAAAACAGCCAACTCATTTACAGATTTTCTCATTTGAGGTTCTTGATACAAAAACATTCCTGGTTCTGATGTGCAGACTGAGGCTTGTCTATATATTTATAAAATTAAGTGAAGTGCAAATCACACTAGAAGATTTATGCTAACGGTGTTTCTAAAACACACCAAAATGAGTAGAATGTATCACCAACTGCTTCTTGAAACTATACTTCTCCCAGAGAAACATTTTTAATAGTTAAGCAATTAAAATAAAGAATTAGTCCAGTAGCTAAACCTAAGACTTCTGGATCCAATACTGTGCCTTGCTGCAGACTCCCTTCATGACCTTAGTTAGCCACCTTCTTTGCCAGTTCTCACAGAGGTAACAGAGACATCCGATTCAAAAACAGTGTTGCTGAAAACTCCTGCTTAGCTACTTCTTTAACCCTTAAGGTGCCTGCAGCACATGAGTATGTTACTCTCTAGCTTTAAAGGTTCTTTGGGCGCCTACATTTGTGTTTTTATGGTGTTTCCAAATTAATAGGTCTGAGCAGCTTGTCACCAATCTTGTTTTTAAGCCTGGCTGGAATACAGAAACTAGAAGGTCATCTACCAAAGATGACTGGAAAGCTCCATCTGGTTCACAGACAGAAGAGAGATCCTCACCAAATGCAGCTGCAGCTGCTATTTTAAAGTACAGAGAGAGGACATGCCCCCCTTATACAATAGTCCAGGGGTGAGGGCTGTTGTCAGGACGTGTGAAACACAGATTTAGTTTCTTTCTCTTCCTGAGGGAATTCAGTCTCTCATTTCCCACCTCTCAAGAGTCATTTAATCTCCTTGCTAGAGCTTATTTTGAGTAAGAACATTCTTCACCTCTTCTGTTGAAGCAGTACGGCAGTGCAGAAAAAATTCCAGAGCCATTGCCTGTGGAAGACAAGAAAGATGCCTAACTCCCACGTATGCTTTAGGGAATCCCATTCACAATTCTGGAGCATACTGTGGGAAGGAAATCTCTCAGCATTAGGCACTGGAGGGGGGGAGATGAAGCAGAGGGGGCGCCAGCAATTTGAGCTTTCTAAGTCCCATATTGAACCTGCTTCAACTGTACTTTACCTAAAAGAGCCATTATGCAGAAAAATGAGAGTTCAGATACTGATGTAGTGAATGCAGCAGAAGTATTTTCAACAGAATGTACACGTATGGGTTTAAATTTTATGATTTATGCCACAAAATTATGAATATGCATGAAAAAAGTAAGTTTCTGTTTATAAGACTTGAAATCCTGATAAAAAGATACATTCATTAATAAAACATTGGGGGGAGAAATAAAGTGGGTTTGACATTTTAAATAGAAAAAGAAAAGTTATATTTTCATTTAACGAGAACATTTTACAACAGAAGAAATTTGGATTAGGTATCCACAGTGTCACCTGATAAAATGTGTGGTGAAGTTTGAACAGCAGATGTCTCACCCAGGGACGCTTCCCTGAGGAAACAGCAGGAACCTCCTGTACACTCACTTTGCCTGGCATTCATCTCCCGACCAGCTGCCAATTTTAAACTATAGCAAGTCTCTCAGTTTATAGTCCTTTCAAGCTAAAATCTGTTACATTTGGGAAAAATAGCAATACTTATGTAAATCAATAATTGCATGGTATGCAATACAGTAAATCCATAACATGCCTAGAGTGACACTAACAACATCATGTACGGGTGTGCTATCAAGCCACGTGTACAAAGCAATTCATATGCATTACAGTCTGAATATGTCTTGTTCTAGTACCCATTTTCTTTTTTTTCTGGCACAAAGAGTCCTCTTTTTGCAACTCAAATAAATATCGCTTTGTTTCATCCCTTTTTTTTCTTCAATGGAACTGTTTGCTAAGACTAAATCCTAGGCTCCATTCGCATCACAGATCTGCCTACAGTTTAAATATACTACACAGTGATGATTCCTGATGTCTGTTATCCTTCATGCTGAACTGCAGAGCACTGGTCAAGCAGACATACAGGACTTGGTGAAAATCTAGTTTCTTCAGATTAACGAGATTTTCAAAATCAGAGGCAGATTTGAGTTAATAATAGAAAAGAAAACATGGTGTGTCTGTGGAAGTCACCATGAAAAGAGCCTTAAATTAACTACACTTTCATTCTGTATTCTGGTATCCTGTTTGTTTGCTTCACTGGCTCTAGGTTTTGGTCTTACATATCAGAAAATGTTCCAGTATGGAATACAGACACAATTTTTACAGCTTGCTTTGATGCTTCTCTGGATAACTCAAAATTGAAAATATTCTTGTATTATTTTCAGTGTAATCACATGAAAGACGGCAGCTAGATCATTCGAAGGAACCGAGATCTGAGAGCCAAGGCAGGTGCAGGTAGAGTCTATTGTCACAGCTGCTTTGTGATGTACTCTCAAGCACTTCTCACTGTCAAACAGAAATAGGATTTCTAAATATTTTTTCACAGGCATGTGTGAGATTTTGTCTCAGTAACAGAAGTCTGACCTGGAGTAGATTGAAACTGGAAATGCCACTGAGCAAGTTCTACCTTTACATGCGGAAATTATCATTCCTCTGATCTCCCAAGACAGAAAGGCCTTCTAAAGGAAACAAAATTAGTAATGTATGCATTTGAGATAATTTTACAAAAATTTAAGGAAACAGTGCTAAATAAGAGAGGGATGTGGTCATACTAAAGAAACCACAAGTCAAACACCACTTTCATATTGGAGATTGAAAAAGATAACAGGATGCCCACTTGAATCCATTTGTAATTTGACTCCATTTGACTAGTGTTGCTTAATCAAAATTTAGAGCCTGAGCTCTGATTTCTAGTTCCTTTTTTCTGGATTATTCACTTTTTTTCCTTTCATTTTACTTGAAATATGCAAAAGATCTCTACCACTTTTGGAATCATGAGGGACCTTCACCTCTTAAACACTGTTAAAACTTTCAGTTGTCCAGCTTTGAAGCCTGGCAATATTTCTGCCATTTTGTTGGTTAAATGTTGAGTTATATCCCCTCTAAATTTAGCCTCATTCTTTGCATCCAAATCAAGGCACTTCTACTGAAGAGCAAAATTCGCATAATTTTTTCGTCTTACAACATTCACTAATAACACATATGGTCTTACTGAACAATTTCAACTTGGGGTCATGGCCTCTGCCTTTAATACCTCTTTTCCAAATAATACAATTACACTTTTTATTGCTAATTATTCTAAATTTTATTTTCAATTAAGGTAATTAATTTGTATCTGTTAAGTAACAAATGGCATATTCATGGCAAAACTTAAAACTAGCCTTTATGATAAAGCATTTGTTTGTAAAAAATGGAAGAAAAGCTTCAACAACTTTCTTAAATATTTATTATGGGTACCATTTTAAAGGCACTTCATACTCCTAACTCCCTTTGATGTCAAAAAACCTCAGATTGCTGCCTGCATCTAGTAACTGTGAAAGTGAGAAGACTATGTTTTGCTACAGCCATAGCATTTTCTTGTCCAGCAGAACCATTCAGAATGGAAGGCTGCAGTGAGTGTAACTTTCCTGACTTGGCTTTAGTGCAAGGCATTTCACATCTATTTTCTGGGGTTTTCTTTAAATGCTTCAATCTGCATTGATGAAGTGGAACATAGTCAAGACAGGTTTGAACTGTGCTGCTTCCTTGATTGAGTTTCATCCTTTTTCTTAATGAAGTCTTAAAAATACGACGGGAATTACATCCAACTATTTATGAGCTGAACCACTGCCTGAACTACTTGTAAAAAAGTTGTGCTGAAATCTGTCTCCTGTTTTGCTGGAGGTATTTGAGAGGTAATGTTGGAATAAGTTCAGTCACATTTTGATAATGCAGGTGTCTCTGATTCTTGCCATGCTGTTTTAAGCATGGATTCTGTTACAGCTGTGGGATAGCTATGATCAGTGACCTCTTAGTGATATGTACAGACAGTCTTCATGCTGTCCTTGGTAAATCTAGCTTTTCCTATCTCTAACCACTGGATTTTGCTCACTAGCATGATTTAACTTTCTGGACAATTTATTTCCTCTCAAAGGTATGAAAGGAATATTTTTATTCCCAAAGACCATGACATGTAGCCTTCTATTGGGCTTCACTCTGCTTCATCCTTAGCATTTGAAATTATTTAGAATAGAACTATTGAACTTCTGGTATTCCCCTTCTATTTTTATATTTCACCCAAAGATGTTTTGTTTGGTTGGTGGCTTCTTGAGTACAAAATGACAAAATTGTCCATTTGGCTAGAATTTCTGGAGCCATTGCCTGGGGAAGGGATAATTACAGTGGTTGTGCCCAGTGCCCCAGAGTCCTAGACAAATGGCCAAATGGCCATAGTTCGCATATGATGTTTTTAGTACACTATACCCACTGTCCATGCATTGTAGGAAAATTTCAATGTTGACGAGAAGATTACCTTGACTTTATCATCCATATCTGAGCTATCTGTGCAACATTTTGCTGGTAGATCTTCCACATCCAAGATACAGCAAGATGCAGCCTCATTGCACAGCAGCTGCTCAGCATATAAACATATTTCTGGCCAGGAAAGCTTAGAAAAAAATATATGAGCTTTGCAGGAGATTTAGATAGTACTCTCTCTCTATTTTGTATTTTTCTGAGCAAGGAAGAATATCTGTGGGAAATATAGTGAGTTCAGCCCAGTGAATGTGCAAGTGAGACTGGAAAGTAGAGGAATGGCTGAGCACAACTCTAATGGGGGTTGTTGGTTAGATATGCGACTTACAGTTGGGCTTCTCTTCTAATAAGCCAAATTCATGTATTTCCATAGCTCTTTGGAGTCTTAATGTAAATATAGTTTGCTTTACTTAATTTACCAACATAATTTTTATATATATTGGGAGATTATAAAGAAATGTGGAATCTGTGAACCCACTGTTATTGTTAAGACTAAGGGCTGCAAATGTTCTACAAAAGTTTTTGCTCCTACCTGAAACTCTGAAAGTGGATTAAAGGCTGAATGATATCCTTCCAAAGCTCACCCTGCTTTGGAATAACAATGGGAAAATATTCTGGTTTGCAGTTTTCTATCACTTTTTCTCTAATCATCTTTTTCACACATGAAAATATGTTTGCTGCTTTTATTTGCCCTGAAGGATGTCTTTTTAATACATTTATCTATTGAGATTATTTATTTTTGCACATCACTACAGAAGACATGCTCTGAGTGCCATATTTTCTAATATAAAAAATTTGTATGCCTTGAGTATCCAATATCTTCACATCAACGAGTAATTTATTTCAGTAGGGACAGAGCAACAGAACATACCAGTTTCTATGTTTGCATTTTGAATACTGATATGTGTTAAAAGTACATGGTAGCTTTAAGCACGAGTGGAAGACTTACATGTGTCTATTTATATTCTATTACCGACCAAAGAATAGAAGGCAAACATCAGCAAATTAGATGGAACCTATTAAATACGATTATCATGAGCATTTTTTTTCTACTGAGGGTTAAAAATCATTTGACGTAAAGCTCTTTTCCATTGTCTGTACTTTATTCCTCAGGATATAAATCCATTTGGTAATTACTCCCTTCTTCTTATCTCAGAAACTTTGCCTGACACACCATTCCATATGTTTATGATTCTCTGAATGAGAAAGTGTTCCCTGATAACCATTCAGATTCTTTTCTTTTAATTTCCATTTATGCCATACTGTCTTATAATGTTCAACTGAAAATATATGTTGCAATATTGTGTGACATTATCTGTATTACTTAAGATTTTATATAACCATACATCAACCAAACATCAGATAAATCTCATGCTTCTCCTTTTTCCTACATCTTCCCTTTCAGAGTGGTATAGGTAGTTGATTCAATTTAGTCTCTATGACAAGTTGACTTTAAACATTTCTTACAAACCTAGGGCACAATACATCTGCAATTTTGAGTCACTTTGAAAAGTGAACTGTATATATATAGTTTGCTAAGCCTCCTCTGCAATTGAAAAAAAAGGGAAAACTGTTAAATATTTGCACTCAGCACTATGCGCTATTGTTTACAGAACTTCATAGATATACTAGCATTTGTAAACTGAGGGAATAATCCTGCAGCGCACTGAATAATTGCTTCAGAACTGAAACACTATATAAGGTTACCTGACTAATTTGCTGGATTCAGTAATAAATAACTAAGTTACACAAGAAAGGTATTCAGATGATTTGTAATCCTGCAATAATGGCTTCTAAATAGTTAAGATTACACTGAGAGATGAGAACCTTTTTCCCCTATATGCCATATACCAGCAGGGGACAAAGTCAGTCTTGTGAAGGGTCTGATTACTTGTGCTGCAAGTGTCTTGTCAGCAGATTCAAAATGTGCTGTGGAATGAACCTTCTGCAAGGTAGAGGTGCTGTCTATCAGCTGGGCATCTTTCCCCCCTCTCTCCCTCTACCTTAACTTCCCTTGGAGTATGTGGCTGTGATAAATTAGAAGAGAAAATTCAAGATACTTCAGCACAACCATTTTAATCCTCTACTGTCAATGCAGAGGAAAGGTGACACTAATTTTAATGTCTTCCAGGCGAAAAGTGTACCCTTGAAGTGAGAATGTGAGGAAGTTAAGGAACAGATGAAGGAATTTCTTTTGTCCAAAATATAATGCTACTTGAGCATATACAAAAATATTGTGTTCAAAGGAATGGGTTTAAATCCGTTAAGGACTGTGATCTAGTGTGAAGAAACAAAGAGTAAAACTCACGCCAAAGGACAGCACATATTAGAAAGGGTCGGGGGGGATGGGGTTGGAAAAAGCAAACCTCAGCAAGTGCTGTGGGGTGCTGAAAATCCAAATCATGATCTGAACAGAATGTCAGTCAGCCTTTACCTTTCCAATAATCCAAACTAAATCCATATCTTGTCTTTGCAAACTTTTGAGATTCTGTAGTAAAGATTTTGGGAGGTTCTGCCTGAATTTGATGAACAGAACTTAAGACAAAAATCCTTTGCATTCTTAAATGAAGCATAAGTTACTTATGGCACAATAAGAATGAAATTTAGTGTTTTGAAAGGATAAAATGTATCATGTTTTGACCAGGTTTTCTCTCAGTACTATAGAAAAGTAGCTTGTACTATCTTACTGAAGAATTGTACTATGCAGCACTGAACATCTTGTACAGTCTGTGTGAGTATTATTTTATTCAGTCTTTCAATAATCACAATTAGACAGACAGGTGGGTTGGTGAACAAGTATCATCACATCCTGTAACCAAAGAAAGGCATAGAAAAAATGGTCCAAAAAAGGAAGAAATTTGATTTTAATCTTGTTTCCCACTTCCAGATTTTTGTCATCCAACCATTCTGTCTCCCAAGATTTTTGCCTCTTGCCTTATTATTCAAATTTATGAACCAAAATTCTGAATTTTCTAACCAAAAGCCTGAAGTTCTGTTTGAAGGCAAAAAGCCAGGGAATGTTTTGGTTTAGCAGGCCTGTGGCAGAGAGTTTTATTAGTTGTCATATTAGTTGACTTTTTTTTTTTAATGTTAATCAAATTCCCAAAGATCTAAATTACTCTCAACACTCAATGCTCACACTGCCTCTCACAGTGGCAGAGACATACCGCTGTCAGCAGAAGTAGAAAAGTTAAAGGTCTTCAGAGACCTGCATTTGCAACTTCAACTACTTTCCTGAAGGGACACCCCACAGAAGGGGGAAATAGACCACTGCAATCTTCAGAGAGCTTTGAATTGGCTATTTCATCAATCTTCAAACTAATGGTTGAGTGCTGTGGGAGAGGAAGTGAGAATGACTAGGCTTTTTCATCTTTTCTCATGATCCTCACAACACAACACTATAGATGCCATTGGTCTCAGGCCAAAAAAGTGATCCTGTTATGATTTTGCTTCTGTCACCAGCAGCAACATAAATCAGCTGTTTTCCCTGCTATTGAGTGCTGTCCTCTGCTCCATGCATGCTTGTATCAATCTTCAGTAAAAAAATCATATATTGGAAATTACAGTTTATTCAAACAAGCATATTGCCATCACAGCATATATGCCTGTGAGACAGTTTTCTGTTCCTCAGATGCTCCCCCAGCCTCTTACTCTACTTTATTGACAGATCAGAGCTGAACACAGGCATTGTTATTCAAAGCAGCGCTTATAATCTGAATGGACGAAAACTCTAATGAACGGTAGCAAATCACTGAATATGGTATCATCTCATGGAGGAAACTGCAGTCTTGATAAGATGCTTTGTGGTCTTCAGGCTCAAGAGCATTTCTGGAGTCCTGGGAAAAGTTAAGAGAGTGGCATTTTAGTCACCTCCAGCTGTGTCCACTCTTACTAAAGTCATGTACGAGTGCCTAGATGGGAAAAGAATGAAGGAGCAGAAGCACCAAGCTCTCTCCAGACATGAAAAGGCGGCATTCAGGGGCCTGAGCCAATTGCACAGATGAAATTTGGGGCAGTGTTGCTTAGAGTAAAGTTGTCCCTACACATTACAGAGAACAAGTTAGAATCATCCTCTTTACACTGCCACCAAAAAAGAAGAATAAAAATGAAGGCACAGTATAAATTACAGTAAAGGGACACTCAAAGTTGGCCATTTCATTTGAATTGCAAAGTAGCAATCAATTAGTTTATCATTAATCAGACAATTTTGGGGATCATGAATAATATGAAATGAAAAGAAGAAATAACTAGCAGGATAATTTTCAGGAACCATCTCTCAGCTTTATAAACTAATCCTCCTCTAATGGCCCTTTTTAATGTAATTTATAGGTTCATCATTACCCTTTTTGTATTAGTAATTATTTCTAAAATACCAAAGAACCATCTTTTTTTCAAGGTCCTTCTATGTGCCTGATTTACAGCTGGGCTCGTGTTGGACTCTGTCTTTCTGAGGTTTGACATTTCAAAATATTTATAGCTCTTTTACATTAATGCCTTCCTCATGAATCTGAAGGTGACCGTTATTTCTTTCATCTTGTTGTAATTAAATGGATCAACTATAGCTTTATTATTGCCACTATTTATCTGTGCAATACATTAAAACATTCAGATTAGCAAGTGATATTGAACATTATGTGAATTATAACAAACAAATATTTCCTAAAACATAGGTTACACTTGATGCATTGGCTAAGAAATTGTTCCAAGTGAAAGCACAAAATCTTTAATATTTTATTGATCAGATCTAAACCTTCTGCCCAAAGTGGCAATTAAATTTCAATTAAACTGACTGAAAGCATCATATTAAATTTCAGCACTTTATGAGCTATCAGATAATGCTGCAGGACAAATCTTTAGTATGATCACACTCTTTTCAAATTATATTATCCTGTTCATTCACAATAAAAGTGACAGTTTTAGGTATACTTTCAATATTTCTTGAATATAAACCCTCTAATGAACACATTTTATTGCCTTTAAATCAATTATTATTGGATATTTTAATAAAGTGAATTGAGCACTTTGTTTTACACACTGCTTAGAAGTTATTATATTTGCAGTCAGCATAGCAAAGAATAGTAACAGTACGACAGAAATATCCAAATATGTAACATTACACTATAAATTTAATCAGCTATTTACAATGATGAATATGCTACATTCCATTTCACAACAGCTTCTGGTACAATATGTTAATTAATAAATTATTAAATCTTTAGGCTTTGGGTCTCACTTCCTTCAGCACTGTGCTTCTGTAAAATAATCTTAAAATTATACAACCAAAACTGCACAGATATGCTGAAAGAGCTTTTAAAGCATTGTCTCATAAGAAGACCTCAGTATCTTCCTGTTGTCTCTCTCTTTGTTTCAGTGGCTCTGTGTGTGTCAATGTTTAGATTGTCCAAAATACAGAGAGTTTTGGATAAATCACAGGTGATTATCACTCGGCCTTCTTTTAAGATGCACACATATACATCCTTAAGTGTAAATAACAATGATAACCAGACTTTTATCATAAAATGTAAATTAGACATGAGACAAATCTAACACACGTCCAAGAATAGTTAAATTCCTTTCATTTAGCAGGTGCTTGGGCACACTGAACTGAATATATTTACTGGCTCTTGTAAGCAGAAATATATATTCTACACTGATATTAAAAAGTTACTGTGTTCTTACGGATGATTACCTGAAAATAATTATCCACAGAAGTAGTAGATAAATTCTCAGGTGGACTTCTACAGTCCTGTATAGTCATTGTGCGGCAGAACTCTTATATTCTAACACCTATAAATTCCCTTCTTCTGCAGATGCAGATTTCCAAAGTAAGGAAGCCAGGTAACATACCTGTTTTGGGACAAGGCTTCCTGAGAACCCATTATGTACCAGTAAATGGTGTCTCATTTAGCATCTTAATTCCTTAAAGCCAATCGTCCTCTAGCTCAGGCTTCAGGAAAAGCAGAATACCAGGCTCAAAGAAGAAGCCTGTGGTTGAGTCCAATTGCCCCTTGTTGCAAATAAGTCTATCATCTACTCTAATAGTCCCTTCTCATATCACATTCGGTTTTCAAGGAGAAGAAAATGTAATGTTTTGTTGCATTTGGAGAGAAACAAAAAAAAAATCAATAAAGGTAAATGCAGAGAATACAGAGGAGAGAAAAGAGCCTTTGTTTAGAGGAACATGAGTTTTGTATTTGAAGCACAGAGTTAAAAATCTGAGGCATGTCTTTTGCTGATACAAAACACAATATTTCGGAGATTGCATTATTTCATATGAATAAGTATGTTTTGTTTATTTTTATCAGTAAGCAGTTCTTTTTCATTCTACTATTCTTCTCCCTTGGGAGTAGAGTGAAGAATAAGGTGAATAAGGAAACAGAAAAAAGAGGCTTTTGCAAAATGACAAAACTACGGAAAGCACTCATTTGAAACCAGTGCTCTTTTATATTTCAGTACATGCCATGATGAGAGAAGTCCTGCAGAGGGTCAAACAGTGTTTAAGTAGCTAAGTAAAGGAATTGGCCTCCAGAGCAGGTGTTCATGCTGTCTCAGCAGGCAGGGGTAGTATATGTTGCATCAAACGTACTTCGCTCAGCATGTGTTCACACCTCCCCTGACCCCAACTTTTCCTGGCTTTGCTACCATGAAAGCGTCATGAAAAAGGAGGTGTGTTTGAAGGTGGTGTGGGTGGACCTTTTCAGCAATCTCAGCTGCACAAACAAGTGAGCAGCAGCCATTTTTTAAAACCAGGATCTTCCTCTGCCCTCGTTTAAGAAGGGCCCCACCCCGCCACAAGCAACATTGCTAACAGAGCTGGCTACATTCAGTGATCACGCTGCCAGAGTCACATTGCACTGTGATGGTTCCCAGAAGGCTTCCTAATGTCAGCCTGACCAGTGGATTTTGCAATATTTTCAGAAGGCTCTATCCCCTTAAACAATGGCTCTATTTTTAGGAATGGACAGTGAACCCCTTTAGCATTGGTAGGAATTTACACAACGTGTCAGTGGAAGTCAATCGATCTATCCAGGATATCATTCAAAGTGGTTTGGCTAATCACCTACAAGGTAATAAATTTGAAATCAGCCTACATTTGGGTCACTTGTGTCTGGTCTGCTTGTATCTGCTGTGGCTAGAGGGTCATTTTCTTTTGATTCATCAGCTCTCCTTCAGATCCACCTGCCCTGTGTGGATCAGGTGTTCGGTACAGCAAGACTACAGAAAAGAGAAAAATCTTTTCCTCTCATGCCGCCTGAATCTTGACTATATTTCAAAGGCAGGATCAGGCTCAACATGAAGAAAAGCTGTGTAAATGTTGGATAGCTTCTAAGTATATTAATCCCCAGACATGGAGCTAAGAATAATTTTAGTTTTGTTTTAATGGAGCTATTGAGTGATTTTTATCATTGAATTTTATTTGACTGCAGTGGAACTCTGCAGGAAGCTGCTAAGTTTATATGGTAATGGGGAGAGAGAGAGAGGAGGTGGGGTGTGGATAGATGGCAAAAGCTTACCTCAGTTTGAAGGTAGTCTGCATTTTATTCAATCCTTACAATTCATTATGGTGTGGCTTTGTTGTCTGAGCAAATCTTTCTGAATCTATCATAATAATCAACTTTTACGGATTCTTCAAATACATTTGAAACTGCCAGTGAATCAAAAAAGCTGAACTGAAGCCAACTTCAATACTGTTCTTACTCATATCTAGTGATATGCTGGATTTGTTCTTCATACCAAGAAAAAAAACCTATTCATTTTGGTCAGCTGTATACATGTGAATTTGCATTTGTTCTCCAACATTCATGAAAAGACTGGCCTGCCATTGTGGACTGTGGAAAACAATCTATCAGGCTTTCAATAAACTGGAGAATATATATGTGGTTCAACCTATCTAAAATGAGATGCGGCACTAGCAATATGGAGAGGCCTAGCAAGGCTAGTAATAAAAGTAGATATACAGTGTCTGACATCAGATTGTTTCAAGCTTAATTTCAGTAAAGTAATAAGGTCAGGAAAAGAAATGCTCAGTGATGCACAGATTGATGCTATTAGATAGAAACTATGCTTTGGCATCTAGCAAACGCTTTTTTGGCTTAGTCTCATGGACACGGCACAGAGATATTCAGCATAATCTCTACGGATTTATTGCTGCAAGAGTGGACCAAGCTTAGCAGACTGCAGTCAAGACCAGTACTAAAACTGAGCTATACACAGTTTTATTAACACCAGCGGGTGTTATATTACTTTCGTTTTCCAAAATGAACATGATATCTGTTTTCACCAACACACACTAGGGGCTGTTGACACACTATGGACAGCCATTAACTCCTGAGAGGAGGATGCTTAAAAGTATAACAGCTTTATTTTGGTTTTGTCTTTTATACTTTTTGTCTTTTATACCTACAGGATGAGAGCAATACACACCACAACTGAAGACTGTATCTTCTGAAGATCAAAAATATTTTCATTTCTAAATACTCCAAGAGAAATAATCTTTTGCTTATGAGCATTATGTGTCAACTTTCAGTTATCACTGAAAGGAAAACACCATGAACTGAAATTCTAATACTTATTGGTTTGGCCTGAACAAAAATGAACATCAAAACCTGTTGGAACAATACTTTCCATACTTTGTCAGCTCCTGAGTCTTTTGGTCTCTCTTTGCTTAGCCACCAGGAGAAGTAAAGCATGGGTCTGGGCTGAGACAGGTGCAACCTTGCTGCACCTGGGCTGAGCCTAGTATTGGTCTTGTTGCTATTTTGCTTTGCAACATAAGCAGTAAATGCAACTCCATTCAGCTGCTGATGGAATATCACATCTCATGACTCCCTAAGAGTACATTCTTTTCAATTTAGAAAAGATCCAGCTTGGATGGTGTAGTCCTGACCGCTCTTCTGATTACCACAGTTAAAGTCTGTTATATAGACCCATTGATTTTGGGCAAACTATTTACGATTTTCAGATGAGAGAATCCAGTCATTTTAAACATGTGGGGTATTTTAAGGTAAGATGTACAACCCTTTTGTCATAAAAAAATTCATCCTTGTTTACAGAAATACTGTATCTGATGAAAACTTAAGTAAAAGCATCTATTTTTTTTCACATAGTTAAATGATTACCTACAAATTAACATCCTTTTTATTAATAGCTACATCCTAAAGCCATTTTTAGAGGGGGGAACATTACATTTTCCTCTATGCATATACCCAGTGTCTGTCCTCTGTCATTCTGTTTCTCTTTAATCTTGTTTGAGTATACGGCTCACTCGTCCTTATTTTATTGACTCAATCACAGGCACACTGTCACTTTTTATAAAACGGTCACTGCAGAATCACATCAAGCAAATTCTTGATTCTGCAGTCAGTAATTTAGTGCCTTTATGGAATTGCAATTTCAGGGCTCACTGCTTGTTTTTCTAAAATGTACTTTAGGAATTAGTTACTCCAGCCACAAATCAGTTGAATTTATGCACAGTTGTAATACAGTTTATGGCCTCATGGTACATTGCTTCAAAAACAGCAGATGTGAAATTATGATAAATATAATGAGTGTTTTTTTGCCTGATCTACTGGAGTAAAGAAGGATCTGGAGCGTGTTTACCTATCCCATACAGTACATTTAATGTCTTAGTCAGGACTCCTGACAAAGGCTGATTAATGTCCTCATCTCTTTTATTAAAGATAAGAGTAGCACTGCAGTCAGGAGATAGAAAGCACACCATAAATCTTCGTAAAATGAGCAGTCAAATAATCACTCATCAGAAATAAAATCTACATACATTAACACTAACACTCAGCCTACCGTGCACACAGCCATAAAAAAAAAAAAAAAAAAAAAAAAAAAAGAAAGAAGAAAAGAAAAGAAATAGAACAGACAGATTTCAGGAAGTTTTAATTTCAACTAGTTCTTTAAGTTTAATGTTACAGTTCCCGTAACCTGGATGCAAAAGCTGGCATTTAAAAGCACATGTGAAAGGACCAGATGCCTCGTCATTACATTAAGAGCATGAAGCAGGCAACAATTAAGCGATTCACTGGAAAGACATAATGCTGATCTATGCTAGCAATTAATCACAGAATACATTAGACAATGATGGGTGACCTACAAATTTTTGACAAAATA
Organism: Ara ararauna; assembly: GCA_028858755.1. NCBI lineage: Eukaryota > Metazoa > Chordata > Aves > Psittaciformes > Psittacidae > Ara > Ara ararauna. The sequence continues at coordinate 47,306,387 of CM054380.1, forward strand.
ATTTTTCATCATGTTGGCGATTTCTTAGCCTAATATGCCTGCAAGGCACAGAGTCCAAACCTGTCATTTATTCCATCTCTCCTTGACAGGCGGCAACCTGTCTTCCAGACAAAATGAACATTATCTGTGCTCACTAGACATTTAGTGCAGGGCTTAGCTTATGACTAATGATAATAGGCAGACAGAAATGTTAGAGTCTGAAATAATGTTCTCTTTGTTAAAGAAATTTCTTGAGGTAGAATTTTTTTTTCCAAAGACACATAAAGGTAAAAACTGGTTTTATCTGATTTTAATGCAACTTTAAAAAGCATTTCATTTTCTCCAAAATAAACAGAAAAAGAACATGTTCTGATTTTTTTTTACTTGCATCCCATAGGAATTCGTGCTACAAATTGCTCACACAATGGGGACCTTAAGTAGGAATTTCAACAGATTAATAAACAGCCATTGGGTTTAAATATCTTATTTTTGTCATTTAACATAAATGAGAAAATAATTCTTTTTTTACCTGATAAAAATTAAGCTAAAGACTCTGCACCTATTTTTCAACATCTTTAGATGTAGATGGAGACTAAATCTAATGTGATAGAAGATACTCTATAAATATGATGAAAATTAGTTGTTTATCCACACTGAATTTTAGTCTTCATCAGTATACCAGTGTTGTACACATTGACATAGCTATTCACTGGGAGGAAAAAAACCTGCAAAATAATTACTTACTCTTGGTCTTACCATCCGCTTTTAGAATGGCAAGCCCTAGCTAATATGGAACCCAATTGACAGGAGCAAAGGAGACAGCAAACAGACCACAGAGTGGTTTCTGTCTGTAGAGTGAAGTTTCAGAAGCAAAGTCTTGATTGAGCACTCATTCGGTTTTTATCACACAAAGACTCCAGTCATGTCATTTTGTTCTGGGTTCTGTGCAAACACATGCTAAGACACAATCAACATCCCAGAGGATTTAGTTGAATGAAATGATCTTTTGGACCTTAGATTCAAGTTGAACACACATTTGGGGTTTGATTAAATTCCCACAGGATTCTCTGCTATCCTTTACACTGGTAACTGGATAAAACTAGCTCCAAGGACAATTTTTTAGACTCCATGGAATTTAAAGGAAAAAGCAGAATTTGTTATAATGTCAAAAGTTTAAATAATACATCATTGTGAATAATTCCTTCTATAAAGGCTGAATTTGTATAAAGTGTGACTTTAATTTTAACCAGAAATTCACCCTCTTGAAAAATATTTAGGTTATTTTATTTGATGTAGCTTCACTTACTTATGAATTTGCAAAGAGACATTTATGAATTCTGAAAAATAAGAGTTGTCTTCACATAGAACTTCACTATCAGGATGGAAACAGCCCTGCGCAAATATATTTTGCACTGACATAAGGTTTTTTCATTTCTGCAGGCAAGGGAGTACAACAGGACAAAACTTGTTCAGTTTCATACGTTGTGTTCATTATTCTGGAATTCCGAAGAGTGTAATAAAAGTAGTTAAGGACAAGAATATTTTGGCTAATGTTTTGGCTTTGACTGGAATTGCTGTCAATTTTTTCCTAGAGGTTGACATTTAGATTGTTACTCAGATGGCAAAAAGTTGTACTAATTACACGATGTCTGAAAATTCAGTAAATCGAGTGAGTTTCTTTTACTACTTTTAAATCAAATTACAGAAGAGACATGTACAAGGTACCTTGCAATCTTTTGGGGGAAAAAAATATGAAAGAAAACTTTTCCGTATTTTGTGTTAAAATACAGCCAAAAATCATCTCAAAATCATTTTAATATTTATAAATTATTTTTTAATCATTATAAATCCAACAAGAAATTCCTTTTTTGTTAATGCAAAGTTAATCCAAATTATTGCCTATCTTCTGACAGGAAGCAATAAGGACATTCATGTTGAATATTATTATCAAATAAGCTGAAGCCAGAAAATCTTCATTGGAGTCTATAGTGAAGGGACTGACAACATAAAAATATGTTTATAAAGCCAGTCTTGCAGCTTTCATCAATATTTGTGAATCTGTATTATAAGCTTACTTGGTAATTTTGCTCTTCCCCCAAAACACATTGATATTTTATAGCATTATGATCCTTTCCATTTACTCTAGGGGAAGGAAGAGGGGAAGTCTTGTTCAAATGCAAATTTTATTGACATACTTATGTAAGAGTCAGAAAATACTGACAAATGTTATCCACAGCTGTCATGACTCAACCAGTTCAGATATCTATGACACTATAAATACTAAGCCTACACACTAAAACAATGAAGAACTACATTGTTTAAAAAAAATAGAGCAGTCAAGTTAAAAGTGATAAACTAAGTAGAGAGATAGACTTGCCTATTTTAGGCAAATAAAACATATCCTTCAGAGTTATCTATTTGTCTTTAGAGATAGTTATTTTCAAGAAAAGGCCTAATTTTTTACCTTGTAAGAGTCAATATAGAAACATCTTTCTATTTTCCTTCGTTCCATTCATTTTTTATTTAGACACCAAAGAGTAATCCCACTTCTCACTTTCTGAAATTACGTGCTCTGGATGACAGCCAAAAGGCAGCATGCTTGCTAGTTGCCAGTGCCCATTATGGTTGTTTCTGTCTTGATATAATTCCATAAAACCTACTTTACTGGCTTTCCTGCACAATGAATGCTTAAACTAATCCACTTTACCTGGACTGTCTCAAAATCTCCGCATATTCTGGATGTGTGCTCTCAGGCCAATCATAATGCTACCAGTAAATGTTCAAGTTTCTGGTGCCATTCACCTAAGAATAGTAGCTTTTGAAGGTTACTATAGATTCATTTTTCATGTAATTGCAAAAATTTCTTTGAGAGAAGAAGTGATGATACAATCTTACTAGCTTTGTGTATTCTGATTATCTGAAAATGAAGTAGAAAATCTGTACTAAATATTAATTTTGAATGCAGATGGAAAGAACAAAAACTAATTTGCTATTACATTTCCTGCTTTTACATCAACATAAAGTAAATTCAATTTTTAATCAAAAGAGGAAAATAACCTTTACCCTCCTTAATTACTGCAGAGATAGAATTCTAAGTACTTGGGAATTTTCAGAAAATGAAAGTAGATTGTCAGTAACTGACAATAATGCTACAAGCCTCATTCTCTGTTTGCCAAGATTGTTCTAGGAAAAGAAATAGTCACTATCTATCCTGCATATTAATCCATATAGCCTGGTCCCTATTTAAGTTCTTCTAGTTGAGATTTTCAGAGGAATTGAAAAGAGTTTAGCAAAGTTAAAACTTACCGAATTTCTGTGGGATTCTGACACTTCACCTCTGACTATATCATCCCACAGATGAAAACTGATCTTGAAGTTCTAGCTAGAAACTAGGAAGCCACCCTACCTCAGAGAAAATTAGGCAAAGGTTTGCTCCTACAGGTATTCCAGGTGAGAGCTAAAATATTCTGTGGGCTGGTATTTCAAGTTCAGATAAAGAGCAGCTTGGTATATGATATGCTGCAGAAACCAACAAAAAACATGCAGTGAGTAACCATATCTACACTGGGAAGAAATGGACGTTATCAATTAGATAAGGTGAAGGAAAAGAAGTAAAGAATCCCTAGACAAGCATACTATTTAACTATGGATCATCTCCTGAGAATCCAGCAATTCTGTTCTCATGAACTTGCAGATGATCATTCTTACTACAAAATTACTATTGCTTTCCCATTTTGTTGATCTTGCCTCAGTCTTTCTACTGAACTCCAGCCAGCTCTTATTCGTGCCTTCCCCCTTTACAAAAGCTGCTTAGCCATTCAGTATCCATAGCAAGGTCAGGTACAATAGAGTTGTAAATATGGGGCCATCACGAGGCTGAAATTTCAGTTGTCTGTGCTTCCTAGCAAAATGGGAGCCCTTGGAAGGCTATCTTGTGGGTCTAGAGGTGAAAAAATATTAATTTCTTCCTCAGGCTCCAGTATATGCTCAGTGAGGAAGTGATGGAGTAATGCCAGAGACACCAAGACTATTTCTGTGAGAGCTATAAAAAAAGAAAAAAGTCTTATGATCAACGTGTCAAAAGCGAGGAGAGATCTAACAGGACTGGCATGGATGCACCCCAAGTCCCACAACTGTTACAATCATTATATGGCTTTTTTGTACGGCTACTATCAAGAGGTAGTAGAAGGTGTTTTTATGGATCAAAAATATTTAAGGTAGCTCTGTTTGGCTTATAATAATTTATATATTGTTGGAAGAAAAAATACATCCTTTTTATGAATGAACACTTTGTTAATTCTGTGATTTTACAAGTTTCTTGTTTGATCATATTTTCTTGCATTTCTCTTTATATTCATCTAACTTACATTGAAGGGTAAAAATAGTAGCCATGAAAATGTAAGGATTATTTAAGATTGCTGAGAGAGTTCTGCAAAGAACAATGTAAAAGCCAAATGTGTAAAAACAGGCAGAGTTTAGTTAGCAGCGTATGCAAAGATTATATGTGCTTGTTATCATATTGGTGAAAGAACAAATCAAGGACATTTTGTAGACTAAGAAATAGCTGCAGTGGCTGTGGTCCAATCATGTCATGAACATGAGCCTATAGAACCTGAACTGTCATTTATTTTATGTCAACTCAAGTTCTTATTTATTTTCCAGAAGCAACTACAATGGAAACAATAAAAGGAAGACTCAACTAGCAGAGGTCTCACCTCTATTTTGTATAATTTGCTGCTTAAAAGCTTACAGAGTAAAACATGTAAATATATGCAGACCTGAGAGTAAGACCTCAGTAAGGAAATTACAGAGTATGGCTGAGGAAACTATGGGCCATAAACAAGAAAAGCACTATGGCTACTAAGCACCTAGAAACCTGCTATAAATTGTTGCCGAGTTTCTGCTTCAATGGATTTAGTATTCTGGGAGAGGCTGGCTTTTGGCTGCATTCAGCAGGGAATTCGCTGGGGCAGGAGATCACAAGGATTCTCACTGTACCCAGCCCAGCTGCACCTTTCAGTGTTCTGAATGGGGGGGTTCTGTCAGAGTTATTACCCAGTTCTGGCATGCATATTTTCCTTTAGAACAGCACAACTTGAAGAGAGAAGTACTGGAAATCTCATAAAGATGCTGCTGCTTGTAAGATTTCCACTCCAGTGTTTCCAGTGCTGAGCAATTTCAGATAAGACATGTAATCATTTCAAGTCAGATCCTCTGTTGATGTAAATTAGACTAGGTCCACTGGAGTCAATTAAGGTACCTCAATTTTAAAGGGCTTCTCCCTTAGCCTAGAGGTATTTATCTGCACCTTATTTTTGAGGTTCTTAATCTTTAAATTTTTTTTATTAATTACTCACATTAAAGGAGTCTGGACCAAGAAAGAGTTTTGTGTGCTGTGTGTTTACTTGAGCTTTCTACATGTCATTCTGAAGGATAGAGAATTAAAGGCAAGAAGCTTAAATATCAACTAAGTATATAGGATGAATGTAGAGAAGTATAGGGTCAGATGTTTGAATGAGCTTGGAACCTACTTAACCATTCACATAAAGTGGCCAGGTTTTCAAATACCCAGAGAAGCCAGTGGGTGGGAACAATCTTAAAACTTGTTTCAATCAAATTTGAAGTCAAAGAAATTAGGAAGGCTCTGTCTAGTCTGCATCCAGAGAGAAATGGGAATAAATTCCTTTCCACCTGCAATTTTAGTGATTTTCTAGAATAAATCTTTGTTACTGAACACCATCACAGTTCCCCACAGCACAATTCCATTTGTCCTGAGCCAAGACGTTGAAAGGCTGATTAAGTCTTTGCAGCTGACTCAGCATTCCCCTGCTGCACACCCCTATTTACAGAAGACGTAGCTCTGGTCCTTTCTTTGACTAGAAAGAGATAATTCTTTTCTTTCCAGCCTTTGGCCAGACAGGTATGTCTTTCTATGCTCCTTTTCACACATTTCATCAGAGCAAACTATGTCTGTTTTTAATTTGGAAGAAAAGTTTCCAATAAGCATGTCCCAGTCCACCAGAAGTGTACTATGCTGAACCGTCAGAGGAAATAGCCTTCGACATACATAGTACCCCTTCCTAGTAAAATATAGGAGAATCTGAATTCGGTCAGCTCAAGAACAGCCAGGGTGCTGGATGGTTTGTTTATGCTAATTCTTCATTTGTATTTAATTTTGAAAGTTGCCAACCTTTACAAAAGTACAGCAAATATAATCCTTCACGTATGACTTGTGCGCAGTTTCAATGATGTCTGCTGGCAATCTGAGACAATAACTCTGAGAAAGGTGTGAAATGCCAAACTAATCACAACATGGTGCTAAATCTACAGTCTAGTGATATTTGAAATGTTACCAGCACTATTTGGTTACTGCTTGAAGAAAGAGTAGTTTAGTTACTACAATAATCAAGCCATATTTGGGAACATAGGAAACACTACATTTTTCTCAACTGGTGCTGCCAGGAAAAAGCGGCGGGCCGTAGTAGTAGGGGACTCTACTCTGAAAGGAACAGAGGCACCCATCTGTTGGCCTGACCCAAACTCAAGGGAGGTGTGTTGCCTACCAGGGGTTTGGATCAGGGATGTTGCAGAGAAGCTGCCTGCTCTAGTCGGTCCCACTGACTATTACCCACTTCTAGTGATCCATGTGGGTGCTACTGATATAGATAGCAGTAGCCCGGAGAACATAAAGAAGGACTACAGAGCTCTGGGAGAGGTGGTTAGGGGCTCTGGAACCCAGATTGTCTTTTCGTCAATTCTCCAGGATACAGGGCAGGACCTCAAAAAGGCTAGGAGGATTGGCCAGGTCAATAAATGGTTAGAAGGGTGGTGCTATAGTCAGGGGTTTGGGTACCTTGAACATGGGACTCAATTTAGGAGGCCAGGTCTACTGGGGGCTGGTGGAGCTGGTCTGACAAAGAAAGGGAAGAGTGGATTTGGGAGGAGGCTTGCCAGACTGGTCAAGGATGCTTTAAACTAGATGTGTTGGAGGAGGGTGGCATCATTTCATCACAACACACCCAGTCACTTGCCGGCACCTATAGTAAACGTTCAGAGCTATGTAGAGATATTGCAGCTGCTCCAGCCAATGAGCCTGCTTCAACTGGAGCTCGGCTCAGATGTCTCTATACAAATGCCCATAGCATGGGGGACAAACAAGAAGAATTAGAGATGTGTGCACGTCTACAGGCATATGATATCATAGGCATCACAGAAACATGGTGGGATGGCTCCTATGACTGGTGTGTTGGAGTGGAAGATTACATGCTCTTTAGGAAAGACAGGCCCGGTAGGCTGGGAGGGGGAGTTGCTATTTATCTTAGGGATAAGCTGGAGAGTATGAAACTGTGCCTGGGGACTGGTGAGCAGTCCACAGAGAGTTTGTGGGTGAGGCTTAAAGGGAGAACAGTGATGGGAGACATTATTGTGGGGATCTGTTACAGACCACCAGACCAAGAGGACTCCGTGGATGAAGCGCTGTATAGACAGATAGGAACAGCCTCACGCTCGTAGGCCCTTATCCTCATGGGGGGCTTCAACCACCATGATATCTGTTGGAGGGATGGTACGGCCCACCACAAGCAATCCAGGAAGTTCTTCGATTGTGTGGAAGACAGCTTTCTTCTGCAAGTAATAGAGGAGCTGACAAGGAGAGGTGCCATGCTTGACCTTGTGCTCACCAACAGGGAAGGTCTGGTTGGAAATGTGATGCTCCAGGGCAGCCTTCATTGCAGCGATCATGAGATCGTTGAATTCGAGATTGTCAGGACAGTGAGAAGAGTGTGCAGCAAGCTCACTGCCCTGGACTTCAAGAGAGCAGACTTGGGCCTCTTCAGGAACCTGCTCAGTAGGATTCCATTGGATATAGCCCTAGAGGGCAGGGGGGCCCAAGACTCTTGGTTGATATTCAAGGATCACCTGCTGCAAGCTCAGGAGCAATACATACCTACTAGAAGGAAGTGCTGCAGGAGGGCCAGGAGACCTCCTTGGATGGATAAGGAGCTGCTGAGGAAAATTCAAAGGAAAAAAGAGGCTTATAAAAGGTGGAAGCAAGGACAGGCGGCCTGAGAAGAATACAAGGATGTTGTCCGGCAAGCTAGGGACCAGGTTAGGAAAGCTAAGGCCCACTTAGAATTAAACTTGGCTAGGAATGTTAAGGATAACAGGAAGGGATTCTATAGGTACATTGCAAATAAAAGGCAGACTACAGACAACGTGGGCCTTCTCCAGAAGCTATCGGGAGAACTTGCTACCCTGGATTTGGAGAAGGCTGAGGTTCTTAATGACTTCTTTGCCTCAGTCATCACCGGAAAATGCTCTGACCATACCGCCCAAGTCTTGGAAGGCAGATGCATGGACAGTGAGAATGAAGACCCTGGGCCCACTGTAGGAGAGGATCTGGTTCGAGACCATCTTAGGAACCTGAACGTGCACAAGTCCATGGGACCTGATGAAATCCATCCGCGGGTCCTGAAGGAGCTGGCAAATGAAGTTGCTAAGCCACTGTCCATCACATTTGAAAAATCATGGCAGTCAGGTGAAGTATTGTGTGCAGTTCTGGTGTCCTCAACATCAAAAGGACATGGAACTGTTGGAACAAGTCCAAAGGAGGGCCACGAGGATGATCAGGGGACTGGAACATCTCCCGTATGAAGATAGGCTGAGAAAGTTGGGGCTGTTCAGCCTGGAGAAGAGAAGGCTGCGTGGAGACCTCATAGCAACCTTCCAGTATCTGAAAGGGGCCTATAGGGATGCTAGGGAGGGACTCTTCATGAGGGACTGTGGTGATAGGGCAAGGGGTAATGGGTTCAAACTTAAACAGGGGAAGTTTAGATTGGATATGAGGAAGAAATTCTTTACTGTAAGGGTGGTGAGGCACTGGAACGGGCTGCCCAAGGAAGTTGTGAATACTCCATCGCTGGCAGTGTTCAAGGCTGGATTGGACATAGCCTTGGGTGGCATGGTTTAGTGGGAGGTGTCCCTGCCCCTGGCAGGGGTGTTGGAACTAGATGATCTTAAGTTCCTTTCCAACTCTAACTATTCTATGATTTCTGACATTCTCATGACCTATTTCTTCACAATTTTGGATTTTAAAATACTGGGCTAGATCTTTGTTGGTTCTAGCTAATATCAAAACTGACCAACTATGGGACTGTCCTGTCACAAACAAAACCTCCTGAACGAGGTTAAAACCATCTACTGTTTGGTCAATCCAGTAAGAACTAACATAACTTGTGATATGAAGCCTAAAGTAGCTTAAAGAAACAGATGGATGACTTGCACATGTGCATGCTTACGTTGCCTGTTTGCATCTTCAAAAAAGATTCTAAAGCTTTCCTTTTCTCAGTGTGAAGGATGATTCTTGCAATATACAAATACAGATCCAGCTGTCTAGGCCATTAGGCCCAACATACCACAGAAGATTCCCCTCTAGCTTTCATAAAGGAATGCCTAGTTTGGAAGATTTCTTTTACAAGAACATAGATTAGCCTATTCTTTTTGCTTGGTTTTTTTTTTTTTTTTTCCAAGCAGCAGATAGCCAACTACATAAAGTGCTGATCTGACTGTTCTGGGCTAGAATTATGGATATCCAGTCTCTCCTCTCCCTGCCCCGCTCCCCATGTCTTATGAAGAGTGGAAGAATGGAAGAGGCAGTACCCCCTCAAAGTAAACCCATATGGGGAATGTTTCATGCGAAAGGTAGTAGGGACCACGAGCTGGTAATATTGGGAAGGATTCTACCAAGGATTCAGCTTTCTCTGCTCCCACCAAGTCATTTGCATGGTTTCTTGCCACTTACATACAGTAGTGCCTCTGATTTTCGTCATAAGTAACATAGCACTTTTTAAAACATGTACTACATAAAGGTAAGACATAGTGAGCATACCATACAGATGGACTCACAGATACTTGAAGGCAGCAAGGCATTACAAAATGAGAGGAGAAGTGGTCCATTGGATGATGCTGTTAACAGTCCTGAGGAATTTTATCAGTAATATTCTGCCAAAATTCTATTAACTTGATATTACCTGTGCAGGATATTGACATTTTTTTGTTTGTGTTGAAGGTAGTTGAGAGGTTATAACCTGCCCCTTTTTTTTCTACAGGTGTTTTACAGTGTTTCAGGCAATAAAAACATGTTTTTATTTTATTTCCTTCACAGAAATGGAGTGTGCAAAATATAACCAGCTTTGATTAATTTATTTCTCTTAAAATGGATTCTCCAAAAAATTCTGCAGCAAAAACATCACTTTCCTAAGGGGTTTAGATCCTCAGTGGCATGAAAGGGAAGCCAATCAGACATTATACCAGGCTTACAATTATAGGATGTGCCCTAACAAAATCCTGCAAATCATGCCACACATTATACTGGACTCCTGCATATCTGAAATTCCCTGTTACCTGAACCACCCACCTGCTGTAATCACAACATTGTACAACGCGTGGGTGCACAGCATTCGGCCTGCGGAGATCAATTTCATGACTCCCAATGCATACCAGATACCTGAGTGGTAGATTACTATATCTGTGTTCTCCTGCCTGTCACAGTGAATAAGTGATTTAATACACAGTTGTAGGATTAAGGTTTGATTTTTCTTTTAGAAAAGGAAAAAGCAGAATGTATCTTACTAAATGTTTATTCACCCCCAAACTCTGATGTCAGAACTATTTGCCTTTCTAAAGATTTTAGACATCTCCTTATGCATCCATTCACAAGACTCAAAAATATTTTTCTTTAACTTACTAAAAAAATGTCATCGGCAATAGTGTACTATTGCCTGCAGTGTATCTCAGATTGGATTGTAGTGGATTTTTGTTGTTGTTGTTGTTTAGCATACATGCGCAATGATGGTAACAATGCTCCTGTTGAATAGGCAAACTTGTGAATATGAGGAAAACTAAAATTAATAAGGCAATACATGCTATGGTAATTCAGCTTTCTGGGGTGCATTATGACAAAGGCTTTGATTGCAGGATGCCATCATATCTTTTCCCCTGAACCTCTGCCTCATTCTGTGCACAGGATAGACGAATGCTCACTTAATGAGCAGTGATCCAATATAGTTTTTATTCTTATTGCTCAGTGGGTGGCCTCCGGCCTTATTTACTGCTTATTTACTGCTTATTTACTTATATACTATTCAAGCCCATATATAAGTACGGAATTATTAATTTCCTCGTGAGTTTTTTTGTAACTGTCTGCATCACCACATGATTTTACTTCTACAAAACCTCTGCAAGATGAGAATATGTTTCCATATGATTCCTTTTGCAACATACAGAGAAATAAGGCACAAAATCTGAAGTTGAAAAAATTGCATTATTTTGGGTGCCAAAATTTAAGTTGTCTACAACCTAATGTTTCAGAATGTATAGCAAAGTGTCCCTTTGTACTGTTACAATTGCTGCTCCCTTTCACTTGCCTTGCAGCATTTTTGCCAGTCAAGCACCAGAGTTCCAGCCTAAGCATCACAAAATAAGAAAAACACTAGTAGGCAGCTGTAGAAAACCTGACTTAAATTTTACAGATCTGAAGAATCCGGGACAAACAGAAAGAGAATTATATCATTTGGATGAATTGCTGTATTTTTAAATTACTTTTTTTCTTTTGCATTTCCTCATCTCATTTACCACGCAACCAGTAGAGACAAAAAACCATTCTGCAGAAGATAGGGTTCTTCATAACATAAATCTCAACCTCCCTCTCTGGCACACTAAATTTCTCTGGTCCTTTAGACTACATTAAGGAGTGTTGGGTACTGCCAAGATTTTCTGCTTAGTGACTTCTTGTATATTATATGAAGAACTGCCTTTAAGGCATCTTAGGGTATCCTTACCTTTTGGACATCTAAGCCCATCCCTTCTTTGGGAGTCAAGCATGCTGGTACATTGTATGAGACACATACCCATAGAAACATAGTGGAAAACTACCATTAATAGCTGTATCACAGAGCAGAAGATTATTTGATTAACTAATTGTGGGCATTTCCTAACCTTTGAGTGCCTGTTCTTACAAGAGTAATTTTTATGCAGGTTCTAGGTACCTCTTGGTAAGGCAATTGAAAAACAATATTTTTGTCATGTGGCATCATACTGACATCAACATGTGTTAGAAACAAGAAAGGCAGATTTCAGCCTACTTATCTGTCTCATCACCTACTAGTGCAATGGGAGACCATGACCAATCACCAGTGAGAGTTTATCCGTGGTTTTGTGGACCTCTTCTACACTAGTAAGTGCAGAACGCTTTGCATAATTATTGCATAATGCAATTTGCCTAAGACAGATGCTTTGATAATTATTTAACAGATATTTGCTGAGAACAGAAATCTGAGAAGGCTCAAGCATTCTGGATTCATTTTTACATTTTGGAGCACAGAGTGCTTTAGGGCTTAGACCGTTCTGCCCGTCTACCAAGCCTAATCTCCAATTTGTGTTTTCTCCTGTTTGTCACTTTACCAGACCTTTGTTTCCCCCTTCTTCACCATCGTAGCATCATCATTCTAGTTTCATCACCTTCAGATGTCCTGGCAATCTCAGCTCCACACATTCTATGTCAGTTCATCTTATTCCTGTCATACTCTCCAGTCATCTTTCAATTTGTTGTTTCTCAGATTCTCAATAAAATGCAGGTTATTTTTAAAGAAATAACATGGTGGAACAAATTTCTCTCAAACTTGGAATCAACAAGCTGGTCTTGCAAATCTTTGGGGGTGGGGAGCTGTGAATCTGAAAGAGGCAGTTCTTCAAGAAAAAGTTTATACCAACACATTAGTGTTTTGACACAGTTCTAGGCAACTGAAAACATAGTAGTCTAAAGGGAAGCATCAAACTAACTTGGCTGCAGGCAACACAGCTGGCTCCACCTACAATAAATCCTAGTCCCTTTCACATAAATAACCAAGCCTGGAAATGGCTTTTACATTTACAAACAGATCAGTTTGTCTCTTCTGATGCAGCTTTTTTGTGTCATCTGGCACTAAAGGACCAGAAACTGGGCAAGCTTCCCCAGATGTGAATTCCTTCAGGGTAGGCTGATGTAGAGTCAGAACACTGCAAATGAAGGAGGTGCCATGTTTGCAGCTCTGCTGCTCTTTGGCTGCTGTCAGATCTTCCTTCCAGAGTCACTATCAACCACAGTGTAAGGAACAGCCTTGGGGCTGCTTTCAGATATTTCAAGATGACATGAAGGTATCCACAAAGTAAAGGTGCCATTATTAATTCATGTCTTGTCCATCTCTATGGACAGGAATTTTCTTTTTCTTGGGAAAATGTTGATCTGGAGACTTTCTGAAGGGACATAAACACACCAATGACAAAGGTGGAGCTCCTGGTCAAAACAGTACTAGAATTTATGCACAGTTTTGAACCCAGGCTTACTGAGTATTGATTATATTTTGGGTGTATAAAACATGAGACAATGCTGGAACATGTCTGAAGGGAAAAACTGAGTTTGTTCTAATTCCTAATACAAGCACAAGCATGAACAGACTACTCATAGTCCTGGCTGTACTTCCCCACCTGAGCCCTCCATACCAGTTCTTCCATTGCTTTGCAACAATATTACACAACAAATATCAGGAAAACAAACTGACCTTTCAAAATGTGCCTGAGTTTACAACATAAATGCACACATAGAACGCAGCATGACTAATCTGCTTTCAGACAAGGTAATCAAAGCAAAAGGGAGTCTAAGACCAGAATAGTCAAAGCAGTGACAGTCAAAAACTTTATTCTCACTTTCCCACATCACAGGTATGTGCCCTGAATATGACTCTATTTACATTTCAGAATCTGCTAAAAATCTGTCTGTGTGGGCGAACAATTTTTTAAAATCTTGAGTATACCCCAGTTCAAAAAAGGGAAAAAACAATTCTGAAAAACAGATAAAAGTTTTCCATGTTTCCTAGTTTTCATTGTTTCTTTCACAAACTGTATTACCCAAATATTTGTGGTTTGAAGAGTGAATTGTCATAAAACTCTCTAACCACACGCACATGTAGAATACACTGGTAGACCAAACAAATGGTCCAGCAGCCATGACTCTCATCAAAAACCTTGTACTTGCCACCAGAAACAGGAAAAACAACAAAGTGGACCAACATTACCAAAAGCTTTTTTTGAGATAACAAAGCTTTAAAGTGAGGCAGGGATTATGTAGATGTTGAACCATGGTATCTGAGGACTCAGCTGGTGCCATTTAATGGCAATATGGTACCTGCACCAGGAGAAGAGTTTGAACAGCTGATCAGAGCAATGTTTCCACTGGAAGATAGAGGCATAAGTTTTACTGGTTAAAGTTAAATCAAGATTTTTGCAAGAGTCTGAAAACACTGCATCTATGTTATTTCATCAGCATTGTCATTCACCATTGCCACTTCTCCACTAGTTTCTTTAGGTGGTTTCAGTTTATACAATGTGAGGGTCTTCCCCTTCAGTGTATGTCCCATGGAGTAGTTTTCATTTCAAATCTCAGCTCATTGACTAAACATCTGAGTTTGGCTCAGTCTCTGCCACATTCATCTGTGTAATCATATTATTTAATTCTGGAAGACATTTAGGGATACACTTTGCATGAAAAGAACCATCTAAAGTCTTCAACTGTATAATCAATAGCAGCAATGTGGTTTTCATAGTAATGCTTTGACCCCTCTTGTATGCCAAGATTAAGAGCTAATGCCAGCAACCGACCTCTTAACTATTTGTTACAGTCCGTCATGATCCTTAAACCACAGCATATACAAAGTATGATAAACACATTTTCCTGAAGTCAAAGTCTGGGTAGCAGAGCACTGTGAAATAAGAAATGCAAACAAAAAATTGGGATATACGTTGTTTCCCATACCAGTACATATGACAGAAATAATCACATCACTGTCAGAAGAAATGTAGTATACAACAGCAACTGAAAAATACCATCAAAAGTCTAAGGAAATGCAGCTGCTAAATCATCAAATTTTTTATTTCTATGCATGAAATCATATCTCAGCCGTTGACCTAATGAAAATGGAAAGGGATTTATGACTTGACTAAAACACATGTTGATGATGAATAGTTTATTCATTAATAAAACTAATGAGCTGACCCACACAGCAAACAAGTGCTTTTAATTTTTCTATGTCTCACTACTGTACAGAAAAAAAACCACAACTTTTATAAAGTTCTACTTTACCATTATTTTACATTTATGCAGAATACCTCACTGATCACATTTTTCATGGTCCATGACTTGATTTATTATGTCAGTAACTAAACTAAACTTCATTTGCTAAATAAATTGGAATATAGAATTAAAACAGCCAGAGTCTGTCATAAACCTATAAATGCAAAGAAAAGTCAAGGTTAAAGCCATTCTTCCAGCCTCCGGTGTTGGGGTTCTCAAAGAAAGAACTCACTCTCTCTGATTGTTCAGGATTTTTCAGAGCCTTACTGCACAGATGGTTGGATTTTAATTTGTGAGCATGGGTAGAGCTACATTTCTTATGTTATTTGAAGCTGTTGTGATACAAAAATTGAGTCTAAGGCATGTCTGTCAGGGAATGAAGCCGGACAATTGGAAAGACACAAATGGCACCATCTGAATTTTCCTTTATTGCAATAAAAGACTCAAACAGAAGACACACACAGGTAGCATCTCCCAGGCACAGAGGGTTGTTCAAGGCAAGATACGTTCTAAAATATTTAACACTGAGGCTACGATTCTACGCAAAATGTATCTCTTAAGAAGTTCTAAGGACATTTGAAATAATTCTGTCACCTTTCATGATACTTTTCATATACTTTTGTGAAGTACATACTCGAAATGTACATATTTACTTGTGTTTAGGAGCCATAGTTTATTCCACCTCTCTCTGCAGAAAGGCAAGTCTTCTATCAATCCTGTGCCATACTTGCCAATCCCATAGGGATGACATAAAATGACACCAGGAACCTGTGCTTAGGTAAGAACTTCCTTCTCCTGCAGTTTTGTGTTGAATGTCTTGTTTACTCTTCCCTTCAGTAGGGCATGTTTCTATGCATCATTCTGTAGGACAATACATTAAGAAGGAAAATTGCTTCCACAAAGTTTAATTCAAATGGGAATCTCTTCTGGCAGTACTCATCCTTGAAAGAGTGTAAAGCCAAATAGCCATTTAATGATCCCAGGAAAAAAAATTTACTGACGTTTTAATGTGCTCATTGCATCATTTTTATTCAGTAGTTGGAAGAAGGGAAAAAAAATAATAGCTATTAAAAAAGATCCAATTTTCTCAGCGTCTTTCTGAGGTAAGTGAACTTCTGAGTAGATCCTAATTTACACAAATTAATACTACCTGCTGTGACATACCTGTGCTGAGCTTGTTATAGTTTAGTCCTGCTTGATTGAACCAGCATTTAAAATCACAAGTTGTTTCCAAATTACCTGCTTAAGGATAATTCCATCAGGCTCTGCTCCCTATAGCTGCTGTTCCCTGGAGTTATTCTACCAGAGCACAGCCTCCTGGTCATTCAGGCACTCTTTGCTGTCTTCCTTTTCCTCTTCCTCTTCCTCCTTCTCCTCCTCCACAGCTGTGCATCCATTTGGGCAGCAGCAATACTCTTTTAGCCTTGCTTTGTTGTTCCTTGTCCTCATTCTGGCAATTGTTTGATATTTAAATGTCAGCAAGAACTTTGTTGCAGAAGCTATATTATCACAGTGCCCTGGCTATGTTACAGGTATACTTGTTTATTTATTTTCTTGTTAGGTTTCAAAGTACAGTCAATACTTTTTAATGTCAACCATAAACAGCAATTGATAGTTATGATGGGTAATGAATCAAGACATTTGAGGCTGAGGTGAGCAGCCTGAAGTCTTCCTGTAAAAAAGCCTCTTTTTAACATGTATCACTCACAAAATAGCTTAGGGTCTGTTGCAGCCTCCTTGGTCTTAAGTATTGATTATATTGTAATTATTAGTTTATGCTAATGTAAGTCATGTGAGTACAGAAATAAGCTACTTACTGTTGGATAACACGAAGTTACACTGAACACTGTAATGAAGATAAATAAACTAACTTAGACTAAACATTGTAGTCACCACATAGTTATCCCCACCTCTAATGGGTCAGGCTTATAAACAGTCCCACCACAGACATATATCAAGGATCTGTGGTTGTTCTCATACATCCTACAGAATTGAATGGGGGGCTTGCTTTACATGGGGTATGCACATCCACCTCTCCCTTGAAAATCTTCCTGTAGAAATTAGACTCTGAAAGCAATTCTGCAAAATGCAAAATATCTTTGCCTTACTCAGAAAAATGTTTTCAGTAAATGTTTAATGTTAAGCATAAAGCTGCAGCCAGTAACAGCCAATTTTGAGTTCATCTTCTTTAACATAGGTGTAAGTCTTTTGGTAGGTTGTGCTGGAAATCTCAGTAGCTTATAGGAATGAGTAAGTGATCATGACTTGAGTAAAGTTGAAAGAATGAGGAATCAGGACCCTGTCTATTAGAATGAGCTCCAGGTCTTCTTCCTTTTTTCACCTATAAGAATAAAACCTACTAGTTTCTTCTGTCCTCCCCTCTACAGGTCTTCTAAATTAAATAAACAAAAAAACACCAAAAAAAGCAGAACACACACACACACACGCAAATTTTACCTATTTTGCATTATTTAAAACACTCCAATGGCTGTTCTTCCATATCTCCTGTCTATTCAATGTAAGTGAAAACCGTAAAATGAAGCTAAGTAATTCTGGCACCCAAAAAAAGTGCAAGGAGACACTTTTGAACAGCCAGAGGACACAAAAGCACTGCTATATTATACTTTTTGTCATTCCAATTTTAACAATACATATATTAATCACCAGCACCACTGAAGTTTTGTGTGCAATTAGCATTTCAGTGCCCTCTCCCTTTGCTGGGGTGGAGCAGTTCGCCTCCATTGTGAGCACCTCTTAATTGTGGTGCAAGAATGGGCAGTTCTATGATCGTGTTTGGGAAACTGGTGGCAGTTCAGTTGTTAGAGGCGAGCTCTAGTTTCTTTGTTTGTTTATTTGCTCCTGTACTTGTACTTCTGCTGTGTTAACTCATGGAAATTGCTCAGGGACAGATTTAAATCAAAATAGACAGAGCTTTTTGCTCTGTAGCTAACAAGATTTGTTTAAAAGGCGCTGCTGCTGGAACATAAGGCATGTCTGGAATGTTTGTTTGCTTGCCTGCCGTTCTGAGCATGTGCCTTTTTGTTAGGGCTTTCTGCAGTATATATCTCCAGTGCCAGTGGCTAAGCCTCTTTCAATAATTAATAATAGTGGATTGATATGGTTTATTCAATTTTTTCAAAGTAAAGATGTGTGTATGGTATTTAATGCAACGGCTTCGAATATTAACCTGTTCTTTTAAAGACCTCCACAAACTGTGCAAGCACACACAATTATTTTATGCCTTGGCAACTTGAAAATATTTGTATTTCTTCTGTGCTGGGTATATTTTGCTTACCTAAGCAGACAAGTCCTTTCTGGTTAATCCTACCCAGTTCTGTGACTTGCCCATCTCATGGGGATTTGGTGCATGGAGGTTATTTGTTCTATTAATCAGGAGGTTCCTAAATTCTAATCCTTGGTAAAGCACTGGATTGCCATCTGACCTTGGCAAGTCACTTGACCTTCTTTTGCCTCAGTCAATCCAGCTGGAAAATTGGGTAAAAAGCAGGACTTTACTGAAAAACAGATACTGCATCTGAGATGAGGTACTTCTTGCAAAAAATAAGGCAACCAGAGTGAAACTAAAAAGGAAACCGTTGCAAAAGGCAACTTTCTGGACTTTACTGATCTTTGTCACACTTTACATTTTGGTAGGAGATTCATCAATGTGCCTTGCTTGACAAAACAATGTATGCTGGTGGATGAATGGCTGATGCAACGTTTATGCAAGGAGGATTTTTTAACTTGAAAGATCACATAACTTTCTTCATCTAGTAATTTACATTGGCTTCTTCTTGATGTAGGAGGAATGAGGTAATGAAGGGACTAGACATGGATATCATATCTGACTAAGCCATCAACATGCCATGGGCCAGATTCTCTGGCCTACTCAGCTCTGCTTCACTGTTCCTATAAAAAAAAAAAAAAAAAAAAAGGAAGAAGAAGCAGTCAGTGCTTCCCTCCTGCTTGGGGAGGCAAAAATGCATCTTTCTGAACAATCCACCCTTGGATTGAAAGGAAAGTCTATGCCCCTAAATTCTTCTTCCACTCTATTGTTCATTTTTTGACTGACTGCTAATTAGTATACTGATGATGTAATTGGTGCTATCTACACAAATATGTCAAATATCACTGGGGTCTGGGGTGTCATGTGTCCTTCTTAAAGCTCTAACAAAATCTTGACATTTTATAGAGAAAATCAAATTTGGCTCAATACAAAAACTTCTACTTGAAAACGTAACAAATGGGCAATGGAGGCTAACATTATGGCTTGACTGGAAATGACATCCCAATAGAGGATAAGAGATAATAAATAAGTGAGAAGTCATGATGAATTGATCATTTGCTCCTGCATATCCTTAATACATTGCAAGAAACTTAACTTGTTCATTATTGTGCCTTATGACAATTACTTATGCTCTTGTTTACTCTTACAAAATTATTGAATACCTTACAGCTCTGCATGATTTCAGTGAGTTCAGCATTACTATCAGCAATTATTTGAAGTCATAATACTTCTTAAAATGACTAAATAGGGACTAGAGCTTGTCTACAGGGTGTTAAGTTCTAAAAATGAGGTCCTCCATAGCCTGAGAACAGTTGAAATTTGAAATAGAAAGTGGAATACAAATGATGGAGGCTTGCCTAAAATGAAATTACAATAAAATAGTTGCAGGATTTAGAAAGCAGAACTACCAAGTTTTTCAAAACTAACTGAGCAGGAATTAATTCTCTTAGGTAAAGTAAGAAAACATTAATTAAATGAGACAATCAAAATTTTGTATGTTTTTGGGGGTTTTGTTTTCTTTTTTTCCAGTTCTTCTATTGGTCCTCTAATCTCAGTGGCAAAGGTTCTTATTTCTTCTTACTAATTCCCTATGACAATAAGTTGGCAAATTCCCCTGCAAAAAATATGTTGGTGGTGTTTTAGGTCAGCCTTACCCTCAGAGAGAAAAGTGGCATGGTAGGAGTCATAGTTTCGTGCAACAAAAAATTAGAGACAGGCATTTTTTTTTTTTGGTTTCATAAGGAAGAATTTCTTTTTACTGTGCACAGCACACGTTACACAAAATACACTGTGATTGGGCTGAGATTGCTTTTCCATGCGGCAAGTAATCCTTAACTGGTAAATGAGTGGTATGACATGGCTTTGAATGGCATCTCCTGTGTTATCTTCCTATAAAGCCCCACTGAATAAGTACCAAAAAAAGGATATTTCTATCACCTGTCAGCCCATAGATGAAGGCATTAAATTAGTTTAAAAACATCAGGTAAGTAGTTTACAAATAAATCTTTTAAAGACTTAGGTTTTCTGAAGAAACAAAAAATTATTTTCTAATGGAAAATTCCAAAATTGTAACACTAACTTTTACCTCAAAACAAGACAAAAATCAAAATGAATTAATTAAAAATATGACTATAGTAATTAATCTTATAAAATCAAATATTTTCACAATATTTTCACCTTTTAAAATAGTAAATTTCAGCATATCAGAATAAAATGATTCATTAAAAGCTTTCCTAACAAAATTTCTAACTGCATTAGAAATGGGTCTGTGGAAAAATATGATTTGTATCTGATGTCTAGTTAAGCTATATTATACATAATACAGCGCTAGGCACTACAGAATAGCAAAGACAGGAATACTGTCTGTTTTTCTGAAGAATTTGTATTCTAAGAAGAAAGAATGTAACAGGGAAGGGAACAGATGCATCTTTGTTCTTGCCTCTTCTGATCCCGGTTCATACCACTCTCCCCTGTTCAAGCCTGCATCTCCATTCAATATTTCTCACCCTCTTTGAATTCTATATACACTTGCAAGGCATTCTGCAATTTCAGTTTCATTCAGACTTTCCACCACTGGGTAATGTGCTGAGAACTGCTTCCATCTCACTGCAAGGTGCCTCAATAAAGGTTATCCCATGTGCATGGGTTCTGGTATTGGATTAGTTGTATGGACAGACTGCAGAGACATAAGTCATGCCTTTCAACATCATCCTGTTTTTTGTACTCTACCTTTTGCTCCAGTGTGCTCCTGGTGGCTCTTAGGTGTTAGAGTTTGTCCAATGTTAGTTAGTGGGTGTGTTTTCGCAGTGGATTCTTGAGCCATATGTTTCCACCTGTTACAATATTCCTTTCTACTGACAACTGTTACTCATTTTTATCATCTGCTTTTTCTTGATTGATGTTACTATATTAAGAAGAGGATGGGTGTGTATAAGCATGAGAATGTGGGCATGGATGGCTATTCTTTACATGCGTTACATGATAACTGGGAAATATGTCACATTTGTCAATGAAAACCCAAGGCTTAGTCCTGAATTTCCTTGATGCAGAACTACTGATGTCACAGGGGTACATGTTTCCTGATACCACACTTTGACTATTATCTGTTATTTTGGAGGTTTAGGTAGTTGCTACTGATAACATGTCCTGGTGACCAAAATGAGAAACAATTCAGGTTATTGTATTTAACCTGTACAGTATATTTAATTGAGAGCTGAGGGTGTTTGACACTGTCTGGATCAAGTTTTGAGGGTTTAACCAAGCAATGAACTCTTATATTCAGCTTGCCTGTCGTCCTGATAACCTGACTACATTCACTGCGTAACTGCACAGCTTTCGGAAAAAATTCACCTTGTACTCAGGACCAATCTTAAAGGGAAAAAACCAAACCAAACCAAAACAAAACACCTCCCCCACTTTCTGGGGGAAGCATATTTTATGCTTTCTTCTGGGCACATACAGAAGATAGTAACATTTTAGTAATGTCATGTTCTAAAAAAAAATCAATTTTTTGTTGGGATAGACTTCAACTCAGTAATTAAATAAACTATACCTGCTTATGTAGATGTATAAAAAAATATATGCATGCATTTCTATTTTTTTACATCAAACAGAGTTCTCCATCAACAGTCGAGCATGCAGCAAGCTCGCTGCCCTGGACTTCAAGAGAGCAGACTTCAGCCTCTTCAGGAACCTGCTCAGTAGGATTCCATTGGATATAGCCCTAGAGGGCAGGGGGGCCCAAGACTCTTGGTTGATATTCAAGGATCACCTGCTGCAAGCTCAGGAGTGATACATACCTACCAGAAGGAAGTGCTGCAGGAGGGCCAGGAGACCTCCTTGGATGGATAAGGAGCTGCTGAGGAAAATTCAAAGGAAAAAAGAGGCTTATAAAAGGTGGAAGCAAGGACAGGCGGCCTGAGAAGAATACAAGGATGTTGTCCGGCAAGCTAGGGACCAGGTTAGGAAAGCTAAGGCCCACTTAGAATTAAACTTGGCTAGGAATGTTAAGGATAACAGGAAGGGATTCTATAGGTACATTGCAAATAAAAGGCAGACTACGGACAACGTGGGCCTTCTCCAGAAGCTATCGGGAGAACTTGCTACCCTGGATTTGGAGAAGGCTGAGGTTCTTAATGACTTCTTTGCCTCAGTCATCACCGGAAAATGCTCTGACCATACCGCCCAAGTCTTGGAAGGCAGACGCATGGACAGTGAGAATGAAGACCCTGGGCCCACTGTAGGAGAGGATCTGGTTCAAGACCATCTTAGGAACCTGAACGTGCACAAGTCCATGGGACCTGATAAAATCCATCCGCGGGTCCTGAAGGAGCTGGCAAATGAAGTTGCTAAGCCACTGTCCATCACATTTGAAAAATCATGGCAGTCAGGTGAAGTTCCTGATGACTGGAAAAAGGGAACTATAACCCCCATTTTCAAGAAAGGGAAAATGGATGAGCCGGGGAACTACAGACCAGTCAGTCTCACCTCTGTGCCTGGCAAAATTTTGGAGTGGATTCTTCCGGAAGGCATGCTGAGGCACATGAAAAACAACAAGGCTCTTGGTGACAGCCAGCATGGCTTCACTAAGGGGAAATCCTGCCAGACCAATCTGGTGGCCTTCTATGGTGGGGTTACGGAGCTGATGTACAGGGGTAGAGCAGTTGATGTCATCTACCTGGACTTGTGCAAAGCGTTTGACACTGTCTCACATGACATCCTTGTCTCTAAGTTGGAGAGACATCAATTTGGTAGGTGGACCACTCAGTGGATAAAGAACTGGCTGGATGGCCGCACATCAAGAGTTGTGCTCAATGGCTCAATGTCCAGCTGGAGACCAGTAACGAGCGGCGTCCCTCAGGGATCGGTGTTGGGACCGGTCTTGTTCAACATCTTTGTTGGTGACATGGACAGTGGGATTGAGTGCGCCCTCAGCAAGTTTCCTGATGACACCAAGCTGTGTGGTTCGCTTGATACGTTGGAGGGAAGGAATGCCATCCAGAGGGACCTTGACATGCTTGTGAGGTGGGCTGATGCCAACCTGATGAAGTTTAACCATGCCAAGTGCAAGGTCCTACACCTGGGTCGGAGCAATCTCAGGCATAGCTACAGGTTGAGCAGAGAAGAGATTCAGAGCAGCCCTGCAGAGAAGGACTTGGGGGTGTTGGTTGATGAAAAAATGAACATGAGCCGGCAGTGTGCGCTTGCAGCCCAGAAAGCCAACCGTATCCTGGGCTGCATCAAAAGGAGCGTGACCAGCAGGTCGAGGGAGGTGATCCTGCCCCTCCACTCTGCTCTTGTGAGACCTCACTTGGAGTATTGTGTGCAGTTCTGGTGTCCTCAACATCAAAAGGACATGGAACTGTTGGAACAAGTCCAAAGGAGGGCCACAAGGATGATCAGGGGACTGGAGCACCACCCGTATGAAGATAGGCTGAGAAAGTTGGGGCTGTTCAGCCTGGAGAAGAGAAGGCTGCGTGGAGATCTCATAGCAGCCTTCCAGTATCTGAAAGAGGCCTATAGGAATGCTGGGGAGAGACTCTTCGTGAGGGACTGTGGTGATAGGGCAAGGGGCAATGGGTTCAAACTTAAACAGGGGAAGTTTAGATTGGATATGAGGAAGAAATTCATTGCTGTAAGGGTGGTGAGGTACTGGAATGGGTTGCCCAAGGAAGCTGTGAATGCTCCACTGCTGGCGGTGTTCAAGGCCAGGTTGGACATAGCCTTGGGTTGCATGGTTTAGTGGGAGGTGTGCCTGCCCATGGCAGGGGGCTTGGAACTAGACGATCTTAAGTTCCTTTCCAACCCTAACTATTCTATAATTCCATGATTCTATGATAACAGTCAGTAAATCACACTGGGTTTATTTTATTTTTCTCTTTCTTGATCAAGCCAACAGTATGTCATTGCAGGGAAAAACTTACTGCCTGTTTAAGTTAGAATTCTTCCCATGCCTCCCTTACTGTCTTGGAGAATTGATGGAGTTTGGGTTCCTGTTCTGTCTCCTTTCCTTTCGTGGTATATTTCTATTGAAAGCCTCACTGCCTGATAAAATGCTTGCGTTTAGTGACTCTGGGTCTTGCAGTTTCATCTCCTGTGAGAAAAATGATGGCTTCATATAAGAAACAAGCAGGCAATAGCTACCACCCACTGGTTCTCTATAAGGCTTATTTCTTATGACCTCATACAGTACTCAGAGAAGTGAGTGGACTAGCCATTGGATCAAGACTTTACTTTATGCCAAGATCTCCCAAGATAGCCTAAAAGAAGATGTGAATAATTTTTAAAGCAAAAGACTGGCATTTGTGTTATTATTTTTGCCAGGATTATTGTTCACATTCATACCATACTTTTCTTTAAAATCCCCTTCTACCGCACCAGCAGAGAGTTAGAAAGAATAGTTTCCTTTCCACCCAACTTCCCAAAAGTGTTCAGGGACAAGCTGTAGTGTTTATAGAGGCAGCATTATTTAAGGATGAGCATGATTAGACTGCCATGTCTTAGATATCATGCAGTTCCCAGTACTCCAGAGCCTATGTATTCCTGGCAGTTCCCCTGTGAAGGAAGTAGTTTGTGTGTTGATGGATACCATGCAAATTGCTCTGTCTGAAGGAGCTCTTGCACAGTCAACCTGTTTGAGGGAAGAAAAAAATAGATTCCCTCTGCCTGTGTAATGCTGCCGCTCAAACCACACCTAAATATCAGTAGGAGACTGAATATTTGGAAAATTGTTGGGTTTGGCTAGCAATTACTATGAAGCATCCAGCCAGCTCCTGAGCTCAGTAACATGAACATAAATCCAAAAGTCAACAGAAATGTCTTAAATACTGCAGGTTTGCACCAAACCAATGTAATCAGAATAACCTAACTGCACCCATGACCTTCTAAGAAAAAGAAAAGCACTACAATTACTTGTGTAAGTTCATGTGAAATTTTGCAGAGTACTGACTGCTTTGCATACTTTTCATTAGAATTTACAACTATTTAAAGAAAGCTACCAGTGTTGTCAAAGCAAATTAACTTGTTCTTTGAAAATCAATCTTCCTTTTCTTTAGGTGTATACTGTATATCCTCACACATTTTTTGCCACTGATGGTTTGACACGTTTTTATCTCCATGAACAACAAAGCCATGTATAATTCCATGCAATTGTCTTTTAAGATATGAAGGGGAAAAAACCCCTAATTTACAACACAAATATATTAGGGTTTTATATAAAAAGCATCACATGTATTGATCAAAATGACTTTCTTTACAATATTTGATGCTTAAAAGAGAACTAATTGTATTACATGTTATAAGTGTATATTATTCCATTCAAGCTGTGCCAAACAGGAAAATTGACAGCAAAGCATCTTCATTGGAGTTACATACCTCCAAGTTGTAATCAGATAACATTGCCTATATGCTGAAGTAATATTATCTTAAAGGACCTTTTCAGATACCGCCTAAGAGGAGTTTGGAATATCTTTGTAATCTTTACGTAGATTAAAAACACCTTCCATATATATCTTGCATTTTTGTACCTCTTACTTTCCAAATATATTTGTTAAGGCTGGACAGTCTTTGCACTTAATGTAACTGTTACTTACATAGCTCAAAAACCTAAAGTAGGACAGTTAATCTAAAGTACACCTATACATGCTTATAAACAGTACAGGATGAAAACAGAATTGTCATGTATACACACACATCATATATATTCTGTAATAAACTTTTCCTAATCAATTGTGCACTTTATAAAACAATGTAAGAGAAATGACAATGCCGTCATTTGTATATTCTCCCTCAGTTCTCTAATGGAAAGCTTTTTTTTTCCCTTGCCAACTCACTCCTGACAATGTTAATGATTCACTATAAAGCAGCTTCTGTGCTATGATTTGTGACATTCAGGCTGGTTAGATGGGAGGACTAGGCAGGTTTCTGGGGAGTGTTTTGGATGCAGAAATGCCTTGAAGATAGCACTTTATTATATTTAGGACAAGTATGACATCCCACTTCAAGGAAAAGGCCCCTATACATATTGAGAAGGGATTTCTATGGTTTAAGTGGGGAGGAGAAGGTTAGTTTAAAAGAATGCCTCCGTGTTTTTTGAGATGACATAAAGATAGGAGGTAGAGAAATGGAGGCAGGAGGCAGAAGGATTATGGATAATAGAAGAATTTTGCCTGGGGGTATGTGCCTGCTTTGCCTATTCCTGTATAACTAGAATATTTATAATTCAAATACTTATCTTTAATAATTAAAAACCAAGGAATATTAAAGATAAAAGGTAGAGAATATTATGCACACATATGTAGGCATCATGCATTAAATCCCTACAGTTGCAAAATATAGCAAGAGGTAGATTTAAAGAAGGTTAAAAAAGTGAATATTTTAAAATGTCTTGAAAAAAGAATTTCTAATTCACTCCAGTTCTGCCAGAAGTGATACCCTTACTTCTTATTTCTACACATAACTAGTCATGGGGAGAGCTACTAAAAATACACTGCATGGTGGCTTGACATCAGCACATCAACAATTAAAAAGTGGATACAAATATTTCAGGTTTTCACAACCTTAAAAGTTTTGCTCATGATTTATGAAAACATCAGATTTGCCAGGCAATTGCATTTTGCTTTTACAGGACAGTTAGTTACATCACTTAAGTAAACTGCTAGTTGCAACAGAATGCAATATTCTACCACATGCTGTAACACCCTCTGATCTGCTTTCCACAGACAGCAAAGAAACAAAGAAAAACAGCCATTGCTGTGGATAGAGAAGGGTGTTTGAAAAGAGAAAGAGACCTCAAATATGCCCCTAGGTATTATAAAGCTGTCAATTACAAACAGAAAAACAATACAAATGCTGCAACAAATAATTTATAAAGAGAAAACTATGCAAACAAATAATAACAAAAATTAATCCATGCACTTTGAATGATTTGGAAGATACCATTTTAAAAATTATAAATTAGTGCAACGAGATCAAAAAGGCTGTGGTTAAAAATATGTCAGAAGCAAAAATCTTGGAAACCAAAATATGAGTAAATCAAAGATTCAAGTCAAATTATTCACTATGGGCAAAGTAGTTCAATTTTGAAGTATGTTGCTTTTATGAAAGTGAATTTTTGGATGATAGCTTAAACTAATGCTTGAAAATCAGAGGTGTTAATATTTACACCTTTGCTCATTACAACAAGGAAAAGACTAATGAAGAATTAAACATCCAAGTCTCTTTGCTTCCCCATCAAACAGAGTAATCTCTGGCTGAACATTAACACAACCTGACAATAATAGGAAACTCTTCTTCTACATATCTATGTGTATGTATATTAAATATATAATGTAAGCTTTTAAAATGGATGCTAACATGTCTGTTTAAAAGTTTCATATATTTACACTGATGCCAAACTGCAACTAATGAATAAGACTAGTGAAATCATTATTCCGAATGGAGGAACCTGTTCATAATCTAAAAATATATCCAGGCTTTTCATAGAGGCCTGAAATATTGCAAATCAAATAAAGACCCATGAAGGTTGCTGTTATTAAAGTACAAATATCTGAACAAGATGGGTTTATGGGTTTTTTCTTTTTTGGATTTGACTTTTTTTCCAAATAAAAAAAATTATCAGGAGTTTTTTCTTAGGACGTGATCCCCAAACTATCCTAGTCAAAGAAGGCCTCTCAATTTAGCTTCGGCTTATAGGACAGAGAAACAAGAGAAATATTTTTGTATCATTTTAGGACTTATTGCATAAGTAAGTCTTAAAATTGAAAAGGGGCATGTATAGGTATGAATTGAATACAATGACACCTGCATACACTGTTCAATGCCAGAGTAACATATGATTTATATGAGTTTGGGACTTGCTATACAGCACACATTGCTAGTAAGGTTAATGGTAATTAACCAGTCATGGGCTGGACCCAGGGCAGTGAGTCTGCTAGCTCAGTACAGGTAACCTGAATGTATCCTGTCTTAACCTTGCATCCACCATGGCATAGGCTCAAGGCTAGCAAAGAATAGGTTGGATGCTGTCTGTGCCCGCATCCTGTCAACACAAGTTGATGATGATGAGTAATAGATGGGAAAGATATGTGATGCTTAATTAATTACATTCGACTGCTGTGCTTTTTTATTATTTATTTATTTTTGCTGTATACATTTTAAGTTTCTAGTAACTGCAAGGTTTTATTTTTGATGAGGGCTTTTGTGAGGAAGACTTGCTGAAAGTAATTTTTTACTAGTTTCACCAAATGTAGATACTACCTGTACATGGACTTATTATGGGAGTGGTGTGTTTGGCGGTTTTCACTTTAAATTAACCAAATTTCTTCATCTATGCACCTCTGTTCATATGAAAGGTCATTATTACAAAAAATTTTTTTTGACAAATTGATATATATAATCAGTATAATCAATATAATAACTTGAGCAGGTCACAAATAAAAAGCTGCTAGACCTCAGTGTTCTATTCCATCCAAACACAGCCCAGGTCCCTTTTCTGAATTGATATCTGTCCATGGAATACTTTCTTCAGCCCTTCTGCATTTCATGCCACCTACTTCTTCAGTCCAGAGAGCTACCTCCAGTCTTCCTTCTTTCCTGATACTGTTGCAATCACGTCATCTTCTGCAAAAAAGAAGGATCACTGCTGAGGTTTTCTTTCATGGCTGCTCCAACATGCACTTACCAATTCAATATAAGAGAATTAAAAGAAAAAGATATTAAGGAAAAATAAATCTGGGCTTTGGGTGTTGAGATAAAAAGAAGGTTAAGTCCAAACAAACGCGCTCTTCCCAGTATACAGATTGGGCTTCACTTTTTTCTTTTTTTTTAATTAGCCAAAATAGTAAGAACTTTATGACAGTAGTGTCCAGAATGAAAACCAGAAGAAATGAAGCCTGCATCAGCACGTGCGCAGGAGGAATACAAGAGGTGAGGCATTGTAACAATGAATGGGGTGAACATTTAGATTGCCAACCAGCTAATGAGACATACCTGTTTGGATGTTTGAAAAACATCCTGTCTGCAATCCGAAGGAGGAACTCTGAGGAAGTGCTAAATGAGAGAGAAAGCATTTAGTAGCACAAAAGTGACTTCACCAATGTCACCCAGGATTTCAGTGAAGTGACAGAGCAGGAAAGATGAGCAGTGGACTGCAACGGCTGTGAACTTCAGCAGAGACTCCACAGTTTGTATTATGCAGATTTTTAAACTGTTGTCAAGCAGTTGGTAGCACTGGAGCAAAAATTATTGGTATTCACAAAATTCTGTATTCTGCTAAGCCTGACATTCTCTGAGTATTAAACACTGCAAAAAAATACTGCCTTCTGAAATATGTATTATTTATGTGAACCTTTTCCTACATTTGATGGCCACTTTGTTACATGCATTTAGGATAGACAAGGAGGAGATAACAAGTTATTTTAAAAAATGAGCAGCATAGCTGCTGCCTTAGGTTGAGCATGCTCAACTCTAAAACATCTTTTATAATTATAACATGAAAAACACCTTCCTTTTAAAATTAGATGATTACAGATGTAGCAAGTGGCTGCCTATGTGAGTTCACTCAACTACAGGGTCTCCAATATCTTCTAAACAATCCAGGTGATGTGACTGACCCTATGAGGATGTGAACAAGCTTGCATTGAGATGGATGCAGCCTGTTCCTGGAATTCCTCTTCAGTACTATTTCATCTTTTTTTCTGTATGTCACACTCCGGGGTACAACCAGGCCACACATATTGCAATCATCTCTTCATCAAGGCATTGAAAAACTGTGGTCAAGTACGATCAAGCAGAGACATGACAGAATATGTAGGTAAATTGCTGAACGTTGGATTTGCATCCTCACTTTTGTGGTACTGCAAGTGTTTGATATACAGTCAGCAAAGCAGTTTGCTGTTTTGTCCAGTACTGGATGAATGCAACCAGTTGCTTTTCTGTAGTCTAGTAATAGTATATGTTTTTCTGCTAAATCATGCTCATATAAATATCACCTCCAGAAATTAATGAGAATCCTGGTATGTTCCTCTGGTTATCCAACTGCATGTGTGAAGGTAATCTTTATTTGGCAAACAGAGAGGGGACTTGCCACGTCTGTACTTGAACAGTGCTCATGAGCACTGAAGGATTAAATGGGAAGCAAGGTGAAAATTACATGGCTATAAGATTCTGGAAAATAAGGAAATAAAGAGAGAGCAAGGAGGTACAGATACAGATAACTACAGATACAGGTTAACTACAGATAACTATAGATCAGTCCAAGTACTCCCAGCAAAATACATCCAAGCTGCAGAATGAATGCAATTCACCCACGTTTTCAGCTCTGTTCAGACTTAGTGCATATGACTGTGGTGTGTATAAGGGTAGATGGTAGAAAAGTATGGATACCTACATATGTGTAGACAGCCCCTCAGTTCATACATCCAATTCTATGCCAGAAACTACCGATGTCTAGAATGAAAATGAAGGAAATTGGCAGGACATCATGGATTCCAAGATATTTATAAACTTGGAAAGCTCTAACAATGTAAAGCTGTCTTAAGATGGAGCCAGCTACTGAGAATGCTGGCAGCCTGGAAGCTAAAAAGCTCTGTATGTTCATCTATAGATATGTTTGAGCATGTTTCAGCATATTTGTGCTGCTCTTGTAATATACTAAAACTCAGAGCATATCCCTCAACCTGTCAAGAGCCAAGTCCATTGTTGCCTTTTGGTATTAGATTTCTGTTTTTCCTTTTCATTATCCCACCCCCAAACTCTTCATTAGTGCAATCCTGTTCGTACAGAAATTGAAATGCCCTACAAAAATAAAGGGGTGTGTTCACCAACAAAACATAAAATTGCTTTCACAACTCCTGAATGACTTTTTCTCGATAAAGTGAAGAAAACTCCAAGATCTTAAATTAATGAAAATTCTTTAATGCTATTATGATAACATTTCATCAAACTTCTAAAAATAGCACACTAGCAAACAATTCTATTGGAATACTATCCAATAGACAGCTTACAGACACACACACTCATGGCCTTCCATGTTGTGACAAACCAGCTGAAGTAGCTGAGAAGGCTTTATGTTAGTATCTAAAGGCATGTTGCCCATGGCTAGAACACAGTGTATACGCTCAAACATGCAACTTTCATTCAAAACAGCGTATGTGTAAAGAATTAAGGCACCAAGAGGCATTAAAAAAAAACTTAGTTGCCTAATTGGCAATGTTAGTCTGAGTAATAAACAAAATGTGTTAGATAGATGCACTAATTTATAGAGAACAATTATATATGATTAGTACTACATCCAGTAGAATTATTCATATCACTGGAATGTTAAAATCACTGGCTACCTTGTTAGGAAAGAGAAAGAAATTAAAAGACAAGCAGTGAATAGTGTACACTAAAGATAGCATTATCTGCTCTAAAAGTATTGACGAAGTAGGAAAAAAAGGACTTTGAAATGCTTTTTGATCAACATATTAAATGATAAATCATGAGTTGGGAGTAATGGTGCAGAAGTCAGCAGCAGGCTATCAGACTGAATATAGAAAGAGGACGGCTAGGTAGAAAAATTGCATTGTGGAGGATGATAATCGGAAGTTATGTGCAGGAAATTTTACCCAGTGAAATACCCTTGGAGTCTCTGAAAACTCTCAACAACTTTCTAATTAAAGTATTTAAGCAAATTCAAGAAAGTTCTAGAAGACACTTTGTTCTTATGGATAATGAATATTTTGTTGACAATTATCATGGTAATAGTGGGCACAGTATAACTTCATTTTAATGAACAAACAGAGAGCAGCTTTTCAGTAATGATATATCAGACTGTATTTTTCTTTCCATCTTGTCTTGCCTGTTTGAGTTAGGGGCTTCCAGCTCTTGCCGATTTCAGAACACAGCAGGAACCAAGAACTGGGAAACACTACCTCTTTCAAGATCTCATGGCTCATCGCTCATGGCACTGGACCAACCCTGCTACGTGACATTCAAAACCACTCCATTTATTACTCACACTGATGGGGGCTGACTCCTTGTGCAGGAAATATACATGTGTGTATGGTATATATGGTCAAAACCAGCCTTGAACGGATTTGAGAGGAATAGAGCATTTAAAAGAGAGATGCAAATGATAATTGGCAACTGTTTAACAATATCCTATGAATTAATGGATAATAAAATTAAAAAAAAAAAATGTTTAGCCATAGAACAAAATGAACTTTGTTTCAAAACTTTGTTTCCCAGGCCGTTGTCAATATTGAAATAATAACTAAAGGGAGATAATAACTAAAATGAGACATTGATTATAGTGAGTAAAAATTAGCAACAGTAGAATGCAAATAAATGGAAGATCTAAAAGCTGTATGTCCCATGGTGTTCGTGTTGGTTTTGTAATATATCAGAAAATGTATTACCTAGCAACCACAGATGTCTACTATGCAACAAATGTAAAATTATCAGCCCACAGAAGAGGAAGAAGCATTCAACAAACATTTATGTTCTGGAAAAATTATACATTCATATTTTACAGAAAAGACAAAAAACTTCCCACTGGTAACAAGTAGGGGGGACGTTAAATAACAGCTATTGAATATTTTTAAATCTGTAGGATTAGATGAGTTTACACTAAAAAATGCTGGCTAAGAAACTCCATGAAACACTATTGTTGACTTTTAACTAATCTTTAAAAAGTTAATACTGTGCCAACATCTTAAAAAGAAAAATCTACATGGCTGTAGCCTACGTCACTGACATGAATGCTGAATTAAGTAATGGTAATAACATGATGTAAGCAGTGAAGGATTGAAGATGATAGCATAATGTAGGGGAATGTGGTTGTGTGGAAAACAATCAATCTTCATCTTCTGATGGTATTGCAGGTTTGATTGTTAAATATACCTGCATCTGTTGTAGTCAGAATAAAAATCAATCTGTTTGGTTGGTGAAGATAAAATATAACATATTACTAGATTACAGTCTACATGGAACAGCATGATGACGATATTCCTAATAAGAGAAAGGATTTTAGCCCAAAACAAAAACGCACGGTATGAATAGTTTGAAGTCAATGTTATATAAACTTATGTTAGAAATACATTTTGAAAACTACATTAGTTAAACTGTGGAACTATTTATCAGGAGATGGTGGATTCTTATTATTTAACATCTTCAAAAAAACTGAGTCTCTTTCCCCAATGCACGTTATCCTAAACAGAAATTACAATCATAGGGCAGATGTTAGCTGGCACTTTTGTTGATTTGTCTTATGGCCTTAAAATCTGCAAAACTTTCTATTAAAGCAAAAAGAATTTTGTCACTGACTTCTGTAGAAATAGTTTTTCTGTATGAATAACCCCATAAAAGGACTGAGGATAATTATTTTGGTTTATATGAGATAGAACTAATTGAGTTGTTTGGATTTTGAAATTCAAATATTGATTTCAGAAATTAAATTGTCTCCATATTTAAGGCTTCATATTATTATTATTTACAAGGTACTAACTTCTTAGCAGCAAGACCTATTAGTAGAAGTAAAAATATCTTCTCAAGGCAGAGAAAAAGGCAGCCCCAGTGCACAAGAAATCTAAAACTACTCTGAACAGAACACTAGGAAATATATGACCAAGTATATTCCTCTACCAACATTAATGGGCAATATATCTAATAAACAAGGGACCAGGCTGCCTGCATCAGTGCAGATCAACCCTGGTATCTGACATCTGTGGCTACCTGTACCACTTTCTAATAATCATGTGTCACAACCGAGCAGACCAGAATATCTAGTCAATGAAATTAATACAAAATATTTACTTTAACAAATATTCTTTCACTGTATATTCCCCAAATTAAACAGAGGGTTTATGAGGCATCCTAATTCTGATAGTTCTGTAACTTCAGAATTCAGCATTGACAGAGGATCAGTGTTGACAGAAGATCATCGGCTGGGTTATAAGACAATTCTTACCAACACAGAAAAATAAACCTTTCTTCCTCTCTTCATCCTATTCAACTGGACTCAGAAAACTCTGTATGTATTTTCGTAGTGAATAACGAGTAAGAGACAACTTCATCTAACATTTTATCTTGACTTTTAATAATAGTTACGGAAGAAGTAGTTGTTCTGTGCCAAATTACAGACCACAGTTTGAATGAAATCTCTCTACCTAGGGATTCTTCCCACCTCTTCATATATTTGCATTTATCTTCCAAATCTATTTTAATGAGCTCTATATAAAAATGAGAGCTCATACTTCTCTAGCCTGATGAACGGGTAATTACTGTTTTGATTCCCATGAGAGGTCTTTGAAAACCCATCTTGTCATGGAAGTTAAGGGCATAATGTTTTAATTGTAAGTAGGAGAGCGCTGGGATAGTGTTTAAAGTGAATATTCTACCATGTAACCATTGTCCAAAATACCTTTACACAAATGATGTATCAATTGTGATACAGCTTTTACCTGTATGATAAAGAGAGGTTAGGTTATTTGCCAGACAGTCTCGATTATTCTCCTTCTCTGCTAAACAGATCTGGGTTTAGTATTTCTCTGTTTCTTGAGTTTGGAATAAGAGAGGAAGTAGTATGCTTCCAAATACCAAATTTAGATCCATACTCAATTGATTATCTCCTGGCAATTAATAGAACTTACATGAATAAAGGCATGAGAAAATTTCTCTTTTTAACTTTTTTTGGTGTCTAAGAGCTGCATTCAGGTAAAACTCTCAATCCTTTTCTTCCATTGCAAAAGTACCATGGGATTCTCATGCTGCAGGATATCAGATCAAAAGATAACAGTTTCAGAAACCTTCCGCCTATACCAGCTATTACACAGATGATGTAATGGGTGCACCCATGGATAATGGGTGCAGAAAATTCTGCCTGCCCTGAGGCATAGTGTCCCCGAGACCAGTGCTGCAATGGGAAAATTCTGTATATCAACAGTAGTAGCAGCGGAGTAGAGTCTAAATTTTCCACAGCAAATAAAGCTTATCAGAATTGTTTCAATTCAGTTTTTTTCATTAAAAATCATTTTTAAAAAATACAAAAAATCTGGTGAGAGTCAGGCAAGAACAGGGAACAAAAACCTGGCCAAAGCAGGAGCTTGGGGGCCCAGCCTGTGAGAAAAGAAGCTTCCAGCTGAGCCATGCACATGCGACTTAGCTCCTGGAAGAACACTTGGAAGTTGAGCCTCCTCCAGCTAATTTTTTAGCTATCAGTTCAGGGGCTGACTGTTTTAACACATCGCTTTTCCAGATCAGATTGTATCATCCCTTGCTTTGTGCAGATTAAATTAAATAAACTAATTGAGAATTCATGACATCTGCTTAAGTGCCAAATTTAAAAGGTTATTCCATTTAACCCTTTTATAAGTACTAAAATTGTCGATATTTTTTGTTAAAATTCTATTTAGCTTCAAAATGTCTTTATTTTTAATTTTCGAGGGGAAATAAGTTTTCTTTAAAGAAAAATGAGACAAAATGCTCTTCGTCAGATTAAAAGATACCTTATGTTTTTCTTCAGATTAAAGGAAACCTTTTGGTTAATCCAAAATGAATGTTTTCCAGTTCGCATTTCAGAAACAAAAATAATAAAGTACATTGTTTCAATTTTTTCCCAGCATCAAACTAAAAAAATTTTATTTGCTCAGTTCTGTACACAAACACAAATGGAGCCTGAGGTACAGACAGGTGCTCAGCATCTTTGAAAACCAGGCCATTAAAGTAATGATTTTACCCTATTGATCTTAAAGAAAAAGGAAATTGTACAATGAATATATTTAGAGATGATACCAAAATAGGAAGGACTGGAAATAGCAAACATCAGAGGAGCTTAGAAAGCATTAAAATGAATACGATGTAACGTGGATAAATGTAAAATAATACACATGGAGGAAAATACTATCTGGCATAAAATCAAAGGAACATTCTACAGGAAGAACAGTAATGTGGAAAAGATTTGGGGTGAGAGATAAGAACATATTGGACATGAGGTTTCAATTTTATGACGTTGCACAAGTAGCAAATCTATTCATAAAAACAGAGAGATATGAATTAAGATTTTGATTTACTCGTTGCTAATGGTTGATGTAGTGTTCTACTTATCATTAGCCAAATTCTGTGCTATTTGGAGAAGTCAACTTGTTCAGAATATCTTTTTTTTTTTTTTGTTACATCACCTTTCTACAAATAAATTTGTCTGTTATTATGTTCAGTATGCACGGAAAGTGACTTAGAGAGACTCCAGGAAATGATGACAGAAACAAGTATTACAAAGTGTGATCTATTTTGTGAGAGGTTAAGGATAATTCTTGTTTAGAGTTTAAGGAAAAGAAGCTATGATAACAGGTTTTAAACATTTATAAGGCAATAGTCCAAAAGGAGAGAGAGATGTTTAACTGAGGCTAGAAATGGCATGTTAAGGAACAATAACTTGAAAGGGGGTAGAAATTTGTAAATAAAAATTAAAACCAAAATGTAAGTCACAAGGACAATGAATTGAACCCAAAATTCACCCTAGAGGTAGTTAATGCATCATGTCTACATGTGCTTCAAAGGAGATTTGATAAAACCTTGAGGGCATTTACAGAAGACAAGCTTTCCATGTAGGGCATTGGACTACTTGACTTTGACAATCTTTTCCACTTGTTACAGGCTCAAAGTATTTTGTGTTTTGTTGTGCTTTGAATTTTCTAAATTTCAGACTCTTTTTCATATTTGCCAGGCTGGCAAGAAGATGGGTATGCTTTTGCTTTGTAAATGCTTTTCCAATTCAATCTGATAAGGCTTGACCTGGAAAAACAGAAGGGGTGACAGGTATCGTTGGGTTTATCAAGTCTGGCATTTTTGCAGTGGTGTTCAGATACATCCTTGACCAAGCACGCTAGGCAAATGTTTGAAACTCCCAAGTCTAGTGCTGACTGTTTCAGAACTTTGATGTTTTTATTAATAGGTCGCCCAGTTAATGAATCATTCTGCACAAAGGAAATATTCCAGAGCTTCTTCAGGTGGAAGAATGCAGCTCAGAACCAGTCAGCTTCCATTTCACAGCTTTAGGGAGTTTTCTGCAACAGTACTTTTTTCTTTTTTTTTTTTTTTTTTTTTTCCAATTGAAAATTGAGTTTCTGAGGAACAAGATGACAGTCTTGGATAAAAAATTTTAAAACTAAGAAAAATTTCCTAGGTTTCTTCCCTATCATACTCCTGCTCAATCCAAGCCTTGCCTGCAGGGATTTTAAGATAGAAATCACATGGCTAACATTAAAATCTTGTTAAAGGATTAGGGGCCACATCCTGAGCCAGGTTAAATTGAATGCAGCTCCATTGAATTCAGCAGAGTTTTACCCTTCCACAGCAATTGAGAATCTGACCATAAAAATGTCTTGTGCTGGTTTATTACAGGAATGGATAGGTATGCTCATATTTGATTCCTGGCTCCAAGAATTTTTGACCTGTTATAGTTGTCTAGTTCTTGATAAGCTGAAATAAAAAATTGCATACAGAGTCAAATACTTGAAAGTGCCTCGAAGGATAGGAAATGCAATGTTGTGTTATCTCATTTTCATGCATTATGCCACACATTTTAACTGCATGTGCACACTTTTGCCAGCCGCATCTCCCACCCCCAAACCTATTGCTCCGCTTTGAGTATTGGCTGTACTGAGTGAGGTTCCTGTTCTGTATGCCCTTTTATCTTTTCCTCTTTCCCACTCCATGTGTGAGTTTACAATTTACAATCCTGCCATCCCAACCCTACATAAAATACACAGATTATTCATGTCTTCGGGAGCTTTTCCATAGTGACTCATTAATTAGTTTTATAGCATCTTATGAGAAATATATTATAATTCCCTTTCCATAGATGAGAGAACTGAGACAGGAAAGGAACATGGCCAGTTTTGGGCCACAATACAGATCAGTGGTAGGCCCAGAGCTCCTTGTTCTAAGCCTGTATTTCTTCCTTCCCAAAAGGAGAGAAGTAACCATATTCACAGTTTCCAGTATATGCACCGGCAGCCATGAAGGCTATTCCAAAAAGCAGGACCAAAATACTGCAGTGGGGGCACTCAATTAATGAAGAACACAGAGGTCACCTGTAAAATCATTAACTTACAGAATTTCTGGCATAGCAACAAATATAAGCTTTCCAGGGTCTAGAGTTTAATCACTTGATCACACTTTGAGTTTACGAAATCTGCTCTTATTTTGCACACTTTTTTCTTCTACACAACATGATACAGGGCTTCCAGAAAAAGGCCTCCTTGCAGAAGGACCTTTGACAAGTACCTGTTTTTGTCATGTCAGAACTCTGAAAATAATTTAAATTTGTCATGATTGATGAAATGTGTGTTTTAATTACTTTTAAATTACACATGGAATTTCTGAGTCTCTGGACTGTGGTAGCATCTTGCAAAAAGTATGAAGTAACGTGTGTGAGTAACCTTGCTTATATACTGGAAACTCAGGTCCTTCTATATAAGCAAGTTTCATCCTACTTCATTAAAAACATGCAGAAATAATATGCAATATAAGAGGAGAGATTCAGGACAGTTGATTTCACAGTCTGTCAGACGTATCCCAAAGAAAAGTTTGGTGTATTTGTTCCTGAAAACCAGTTAAGAAATGCTGTATCTAAAAATGCCCTTTTTTTTGTTTTCTTTTGTTTTTAATGTGATTAGTTATACAACTAAATTAAAGTATATGGAAATATTATTTGTAGACTCTTTTCATCTCAATGTTTTATCTTTGTTGCGATAACAAAAATACATTCTGTCCCAGAGTGTATCAGTCATCTGCTTTTGATATTGCGCATTATAAATTATTGACACTTCTCTGTGGCAGAGATTGAAGAGTTTTTCTGTAAGATTATCCAGAGGACCTGCTTACTCATTTGATCACTCCTGTTTTGGATCCACCTGGATCCTGTGTTGTCTTAGACTCCTGGTCATAGTTTTTTTATAGGTGATTAAAAGAGACAGAGATATATTTAAAGATAAGGTAGCACCTTTTTTCCACCAGAGACTATGATCTCTCCTAGTTAGGAGTATGAAAGTGCTGAACGTAATGAGAAAGGTTGTGTTTACAATACTTCTGACTGGAACTAGAAATGGAAATGCAAGAAGAACCAAGAGGAGCCTGTCTTGGAATATTTTCAGTCCAAAGGTGAAAATTAAAGAGCTTCAGGACTTTTTCTAAAAAGTTTCTGAGTAAGTGAATGAACTTTGCATACTTACTCAAATGCCACGTCTTGCAAGGTTAAAGCTGGAAGACTGGAAACAAGATTATAATCTTTGCTCACGTTGATGTCACCAACACGAGACAAATAACGTGAATTAAAATGCATATTTAGCTCTTATATGGCAATGTAGCTTCTCCAGATGTTGCATTTCAGTGATGAGTTACTCTCTGTGTTAGATTTTCAAAATGGATATTCAGAAGCTCTCTAAGCAGCTGTGCTCTCTCTAGACAGGAACCTTTTAATCCATCACATCACAATTCAGTTTTGTTTGTTGCTGTTTGGTTTTGTTTGTCTTTTTTAATCCTAAACCGTTTAAAATTAAGGCCATATTAGACAGAAAAGATACTGTACCCCTCAGGTAGAATAAATGATGCACAGCAGCCACCTTAGAAGCAGAGACTCTAGGCAGATGGACGGACATATATACTCTTACAAATAACTGCTAACAGAGCTCTGCTAATCTAAAGGTCAGAAAGCAAAGAGCAATCCAGAACATCACCTTGGTTGTGGATACTCCTCCCCAGAGGACATGTTTTTCAAGACTCTGTGAAATCAGGTTGGCAGCTTATGAAAGATGTAAACTTGCTCCCACATGTCTCATGCAAAACCACAGGAAATAGCACTCATGTTCCTCACACCAGAAGTCAAGACACACATAATCAAATACCATATAGTCCCTTGCTACAAAGTGTAGTCAGGAGGCTTTTGCTGATTGTCTGTGGCCAAACAATGTGCATGAGCAAGCATACATAATATTTTTTTTTCCTATAAAAATTATTTTAATTGTCACCATCATGGAGGTGTTTTTATGATTCATCCCTCAAACAGCTTCTTTTCTGGTCACATTGTCCTTTCTGATGGCTAGCACGTAAATTACAGTCATTCTGCATAGGTATGTAATGCCACAATGGGACATGTAGCACTGCTTCACCTCCTATTGCCTACTTCTCCTTTTTTGATCACTTTACACTTCACTTTACACCAGTATAAATGCACTAAAATGTAAAAGCAGAGTCTGATCAGAACTAAATCTCCAATGGGCAATTTACATTCTTACTTCTGCAACTGTTATATTTAGCAATTTTTAGAGAAAATAAGAAAAATGAAATTGCTGAACAAAAATGATTGAAGCTTTATTACAGCAAAAAACTAGATTATTGTATAGGGCTGATTTTTTAGAATACGTACCCCTTTCAAATTCTGAAAATGCATGTCTACTTTAGACATTTCTAAGGCATTTCGCAAGCACTGCTTAGAAGATGATAATGAATTTTAATTTTAACATCAGAAAAGCTTAGTTTAGGTCAGAAATGAAAACCTGTTTGAAGAGTCCAGCCTCTGCTGTGAAGGACAGACCTCAGGTCATGTAGGCAGCAGGAATTAATTTCTGGCAATTTCTACTGATGAGAATTTAGACAAGACAGGTTATAGTAAACTACTAATTACACTACAAAAGCCAAAGTCTAAGGTCCAATTTAGTTATTGCATTACAGTTTTTCATGCTACCCATCCAGCTAACACCAGTTCTAACAGGCAATATGCATGCTTTACACTCAATGTTATTTTAGGTATCATCATAATCTCCCCAGATTATGATTATTATTATTTCTGTATCCAGAAATCTAAAACTCTTGCTATAGTTCCAAAACTACTTGGTGAAAGGCTCTACACGTTCAGATCATAATTCTTCTTCTGTCAATCACTTTTTACACCTTTCTCCTTTCTCAGGACTCCATATGTGAGGGCTCCTAAAGAGAAAAGGTAAAGAGGAAGATATTGGAAGGGACAAAATGTGGGACATAACTTCCTCTCATCCATCCATAGATATCAAGAAAAATGTGAACACCAGATGACAGCCATTGTCTAGGGAAGCTTCAGGAATTAATGCGGATGTAGCAGCTTTGCCAAAGTATGGAGTGAGATACCAAGAACCTAAAGCACAGGTCAACACATAAGATTGATCTCCACACAAATAGTTTTGAACTCTGTAATCCAGCAGGTCTGAGAGTTGATACTACAGTCTATTCTTCCATAAAGTAGAGAAAGGGTATGACTCACCTTCATTGGAACAAATCATGAGCCATTTCTATATGGAAATCCTTCGGGAAATATTGTCCCTTTAGCCCATTCCCTGGGGTTTTCAGTGCTAGAGGGGACAATCAGGCCCAGATATATTGCGTACAGATTATCCACTTAATGTCATTTGAACAATTAGAGGTATCTCTCTCCCTGCACTTGTTTCAAACAGATAAATGTATCTTCTTTTCACTGCTGCATAAATGGGTGTCCCTTTTCACTTTGTTAAGGCTTAACCTTCAAAATCAGATTTTCCTTATAAAATAAAAGGGATATATTTGATGGAGGAAAATGCAACTAATTTAATATCAGCATTAGATAAACAAATCCTTAAAGGGCTGCTGGCTATTGATTTACTTTCTGAGCTGATTTCTCTGGCTCAGAAACTCGTTCCCATGCTTGGTGGGGAGTACACTTTTAAAACCTAGGGTTTGATTTACACTAGAGAAATTTCACCCAAATTGTCAGTGGTTTTAGAATTGATTTGCCAGCGCAGTTTTAAAAGTAATTGCAATTGTTGTTTAAGATTCACTGTCTTGGAATCAAGTAAGAACAGTTTGGATTGTCTGGTGCTTCCAGGGACTTAAGCTGGCTTTTAAGCAAGAATTCAAGAGCCCATCTTAAGAAGTAATGACACTCCCA
Source organism: Ara ararauna (assembly GCA_028858755.1). Taxonomy (NCBI): domain Eukaryota; kingdom Metazoa; phylum Chordata; class Aves; order Psittaciformes; family Psittacidae; genus Ara; species Ara ararauna. The sequence goes on from CM054380.1 coordinate 47,348,750, forward strand.
GGGTCTCTGAGTGTCACTGAGTCTCTGAGTTCAACAGTTTTCTGCATTACTCCCAGTCTTCCTTGGATTTTTATTATATTTCGCTGAATGAAAAGGGGCTTTTTTGACACATGGTGCTCTTAGGCACCACACCCATTCAACATTTGATAGCAACAAGTTACAGGTGCTTTAACATTGTCCAGGTATTTATGAATTTGTGTCCCAATAGATAACTCCAACCAGTAAGTAACATTAAAAATGCACAAACTGTCAGACTTCCTGGGTAACAGTGTCAATATTATTGAGAATAGTATGGTTCTGCATTAGGTCTTCAAATAAATTTCTGTTTTAAGTATAGCATATGTTAACATGTAAGCTTGAAATTTGAACCTTCTTTTAATGAATATTGTTATAATATGTGCTGCATCATTTTATAACACCAAGGATGACTCCACACCATGATCAAACAATTGTTATTTTAAAAATGTCTTTTATTGTAAACTGAGAGAATTTGTGGTCTTAACAGCTTCTTTCTAAAGAAAACAGGAAAAAAAAAAAGAAAGAAAATGAAAGGCCTTCTGTACTTTCTGTGGTATGAAAAAGACAGTCTTACAAGTTTGCTGCTACTATCCTGAAAATACTTATGTAACTGTGTTTTGATGGGGAGAGACGCAAGTTTTCTATTAAATTACAGCTGCATTTCCTGGAGAGGAGGCCCATTTAATAGCAAAAAAAAAAAAAAAAAAAAGTTTGTAGAGTAGGCATTTAGCTCTGCTTTCTCCAGTAGATGTCACTTGCAGTACATAATAATTCATGTAAAGAAGTCAGAATATATAGAAATGCATTGCTTTCCTTAAAATATGCAATACAAATTAAAAAGCCATTTTAGTGCCCTGTGTATGTAGTAAGTTTGGCATTTGGATTATTTTAACAGATGGCATCGAAATAACAAAAGGTGAAGCATTTTTGTTTCCAATTGATCAGTGAGGATTGTGTCTCTGTCTCTTACTGTTTGAAATAACAGAAGGAGACAAATTTGCTTTTTGACACATGTGAAGTCTGTGTCACACATGATCTAATATTGTATTGACAACTAGGATTTGACAATTATCAAATTTATTTAAAAGAGAAAATGTATTACATAATTATTTTTTATTTCAGAAGTATTAGCACTTTGAATGAAATTTAGTAGGGAAAAATTATATGACCCCAACAGCAGAGCTGTTTTCTTGTATCAACAAAAGAGAATTTGTGGGTATGTGAAGTATTCAAGGGAAGATGTCTTGCATTATAATTGATTAGAAATGTAAGTGATGTTCTAGGAACTTCCTTTATGACTTCTATTATTTTGTAATCTATTTCTTTTACTATAATGAAGTGTAGCAACACTCTTCAGTCGAATCCCTATGGACTTATATTTGTGCAAAAACCTTGTCTTTGGGCCCTCGGTGCCTCAGGAATATACTGTAACTCCATGATTTCAAGGTCATTGCTGATGGTGAATTATCTGCACGGATTCACATTTTATCGCTTACACCATTTTCCTTGTCTCCAACTGACACAATGGCTAAGAATCTACATTATAGGATTTAGGCGCTAGCGGTTCACTTGCTGGGTGATTGCAGTGCTTGATGTCTCTATTTGGAGGCAACCCTTCTCTGCTCACCTTAGCAATCCTTTCTTTCATCAGGAACAAGATTTTTAGAGCTGCTGTATTAATTTCCATTCCACTCTCTATTGCATGGATGAGGTAACTAGAGCAGGTTTGGACTTTAGCCCTCTTTTTCCTTCCTGGATTCTGATCAAAGACCCACAGGAAAATATCAGCACAGGTTAGTTTAGAAAAGGGGATAAAAAGTAGTTGTCTTCTCATCTTGTTACCAGCTCGTTCCCTTATTTCCCCTGGTAACCACACAAAAAAATTTTTGAGAATTTTCAGAAGGAATGTCTACTCAAGTAAGCAGGAACCACAGAGATATGGACATGAGCCCCCTACTATACCTTTGCTCTCTCCCTCAAGGCACTTTAATAATTCAGATGTGGATAAACCATGTCCTGCTCAGGAGAGAATTTGAGGAACCTGCCTTGGGAAACTAGTAGAGGCCGTTAAAGCTTTGTCCCTCATCCCCAAAGAAACGTGGTGTACACCGTAAATGGAAGGAGTAAAAGCCTGAAATTTCAATAGAAATATATATTTCCCCAAAAGGAGAGGTGAAGCTGAAGGTGAAATACTGCATGGGAAACTCGAAAACCAGCTACTGCAAGGAGGAGAGGGAGAGGGAGAGGGAGAGGGAGAGGGAGAGGGAGAGGGAGGGGAGGGGAGGCGGGGGGAGAGGGGAGGGGAGGGGAGGGGAGGGGAGGGGAGGGGAGGAGAGGAGAGGAGAGGAGAGGAGAGGAGAGGAGAGGAGAGGAGAGGAGAGGAGAGGAGAGGAGAGGGGAGGGGAGGGGAGGGGAGGGGAGGGGAGGGGAGGGGAGGGGAGGGGAGGGGAGGGGAGGGGAGGGGAGGGGAGGGGAGGGGAGGAGAGGAGAGGAGAGGAGAGGAGAGGAGAGGAGAGGAGAGGAGAGGAGAGGAGAGGAGAGGAGAGGAGAGGAGAGGAGAGGAGAGGAGAGGAGAGGAGAGGAGAGGAGAGGAGAGGAAAACTCTGGGAACAAAGTAGAAATAATAATCCTGATAAAATTAATCAGGGGACTTTGTGGGAACTGAAGACACTCATGCACTTTGGCTGCATTAATTTTTGCTCATTTTTTCTATATCCTTTGAGAAAAGTTAATTTGCCAGAAAATGAAACTAACCCAACCCTTTGAAATTTTGACCTGGCACAGGCTGTTGGTATTCTTCTGCCAAACTGAAGAATGATCTGTAATGCCATTGACCTATTTTCATAAGTAATGCAATAGCTACTCTGAGATGAACCCATCCAGGTGAGTCACATTTTTTTTAAGCAACATTCAGCTTCCATGGTGAAGGTGCAGTGTAAGTCTAAAAAGCATACAAGAGTTTTGGTATTTATTTCCTCTGCTTCTAGGCACACACTTGCAGTTTTGAGAATTTCTAATGTAAAGAGATGGTAATTTCTCATTTAAATGAAAACTATATGATTACTGAAGTGTAAGATGTTATAAACAGACAAACAGAACCTGCAGTGTTATGTAATCTAAAGATAAAGATTACAAAGTCGATGTGGGGGCATGTATTGGTACCTCATCATCAGAGGATATCATGTTTTCCTGTGAATTCTGTGTCACGGCACCATAAAACTAGGCATTGTGAGCTTCATTTTATAGATATGGAGGGAGGCATATAATTCACCTCTGAAAAACCTGTGCAGTCACAGTGAAAGAGCCAGAAGGAAATCTAAGACTGCTGATTTCAAAATCTCTGCTATGCCCATGAGGTAACTTTCCCTTTTGCTCTTCTTAAAGGGAGATTCATTTCTCTCTTCACAGATTCTGAAGGTCAGAGGGAATATCACTGAAATGGTAATCTGGCCTTTTACAATCCTGAATGACTGTTTCTAACTTTTCTATTGTTTATTCATGCTGACGAATACACAGATTTAAAGAATTTATTGCAGAAAGCTCTCTGAATTTAAACATGCCACATACAAGTACCTTTCGATATTGTGATGGCATGTGAGACACATCAGCTTCTGACAAGCTCATCTAGGGGATTGGGGAGGACATGAGGTTATCCCTTTTCTAAGTTATTCGACATCTGGGTTTCTCCCTCTACAATGTTTTGACACAAGTTAATTGCCAGCTTCATTCATGTGAGTGGATGCTTTTAAAGGCAGCACTGCAAGAATTCATGTACTTCTTAAAGAAGCAGAGTATCCCATACCATTTCCAAAATTATATCCCTGCTTGGTTTTACTATCAGTGTTGGTAAATGTATATATTTAGCTTCACTTGACCCAGTGAAGCTTCATCTGTCATGTCAGAGAGTAAGGACTTCTCGATGAATGTAAAGGGCATTGAAAAAAGGGAATCGGTTAGTATATTAGAGTGAGTGTTAAGTAATAATAATATAAACCCTTTAAAAAAAACAAAGGGATTAATTTTAAAGAGGCAGATTACTTCTAGCAGTTTTGCCTTTTAGTTCTGTGTACTCATCAACATTTGAAACCATTCAATTTCAAATATCCTCAGAATTCACAAATAAGACAGGAAATCCAATATTTTATTGATGCTTACAGCCAGAAAAACGAAGAAGCTCTGATTTAAATGGTCAGGCTGGCCATCCTTCAAGCTATCATTCTTTTAAATCCCCATGCTCTGGCAGTTTGCTCTGAGACTTGCAACTCATCTGATTCCCACTTCTGAGAACTAGATTCTCTGAAACAAGCAGATAGCCTCCACTGGTTATGATTTTATGACACTACTTTAATTATCAGGTCATCCTTCCACTTGAGTCAAGTGAAGTAAGTAATTATTCTATTTTATAGTATTGCTGTTCAGGTACTACTGACAACTGATATTTTTTTTCATACTAAGCAACACAGAGATTGGATACTCAAAGGAAACTATAATTCTCTTGAGGGAAAAATTAAAAAATGATGTCTGGTCACTTTATACATGGCAGGTCTCCAAGTACATGCTGAATTGCAAAAATATAACACATTTGAAAAGAATATTTATGTGTCCTTTCTTCACTACATGTGCGGTATTTTTCTCCCATGTCACAAAAACTGTAACCACAATTTACAAGTATATGCACAATCAAATTGCTATTGATTTAGCAATGCCTTTCTTTGATGTCCCTTGCCTTAACCTCATTTATAAAGCTGTTTTGCATTATTTCAAACTGTCAATGATTTGTGACTCATAAATATTCAAATCTAATTTGCACTTACCTTTTTGCATGCATGCTTACTTGTAATATGTCTCATTTGCCCTTTGTTTTGTGTTTATTTGCAGATTGTTTAGTGAAGTAAACTCTGTTTTTAAAGTAATAGCATCTAGCTAAACACAAGTTGTGCAATTCTCACCTTACTACAGTTTTATATCACTGTAATTCCATTAACTTCACTAGTTTCTCCTGCTTAAGTAAAGAGAATGAGGTCCATGAACTCCTTCTGATCTCTCTGTTCCTGAATTTGCACCAGCATCACTTAGCATGTTTCATTGGAATAGCAATGTTTTTGTTTAATATTCTGCTCAGAAAGAAATATCAAGACTAAGTCCTCTCATCCTAATGTTTCAAGCTTTAGGACAGTTCAGATCTTCAGATACAAGTAAAGGTTTAGAATTCATTCCTCTGACTTGTAAGTGTTCAATGATGACACTTCATTAACAAAGGAAAAAAATATTTAATCAGACTTATTTCTGTGGCTATGGTAAATCCAGTAGAATAAATCCTCAAATTAAGAACACTTATATAATAGTATACCCTTCCCCAGGAAACAAAATAATCCATCTAGAAGTATAATAATTGCAGCACAGGGAGTCTGAAATCCCGTTCTTTGCAAGCTTGCTAATCTAAATAAATAAATAAATAAATAAGTTTGTTGAACTGTTAGGTACCGAAGGAAAGCAGGATCAAGGTCTTTCTTTGCATTGTTTTTCCCTTGCATGGAAGATTATGTAATGAAAGCAATGCCTCTCTCAAATACTAAGAATCGTGCTAGATGTTTATTTCAGGAACAAACAGTTGCCAGGAACATACTGGCTGCAGACAGGACCTTTTTCAATAAATGAAGTCTGGAAACAACAGCAAAAGAAAAAATGTGCTTTTGGATTAAACGATACGATCTTACTTGAGTATCAAAAGCCATTTGCAGGGGAAGTGATCTGAAGTTAAACCAGGGGGGAGAAGAAAGGCAATTGATGATTCTCTGCAGTGTTTGAAAGCTGAAATTAAACTAGAGTGACAAAACTGGTTATATTCTTGGGTTCATACTGTACCCCTATTTACAAGGCAGCTCTAGGGGGTTCAGATGGCTCGTGTTTTGATCATGCTTATGACCATATACATGAACATTAAAGGAAGCAGGATTTTTCTTTAAACAAGTATCAGGTGAATACATTTCCTTTATGGATTGAATCCTGCTCATTCAGAGCCAGAATGAGGCTTTGGATGAATACCTGTACAAAAAAAAAACATGCTGGCACAGACACAGATATTTCTTTTATTATTCATTTAGTCTCCTGTTTAAAAATCTTCAACCAACCTGTTGGGAAATATAGCAAGTGTGATAGGTGACCAGTGACACATTGAGAGTAATGAAAGGAAAAGCCCAACTGAACATATTGTGAATGATTCTTAGGCTGTAAACTGCTTGCCTAAGGTATTCTTGGTGAATAATTTGAAGTAAAGAGAGCTCTACCTCTGAGGACCTATTGTACTGCCCATATCTGATGAGGGTTCCCAACTGGGAATAAGAGATCCAAGCCCAGAAAATATGGCTGCATTCATCCAGGAGTTCATTTTAAATGAATAGTTTTCTCCACTCTTCCCTAAAAGAGGAAAATATTTCAAATGTTTATTTTTAGATTTGCACATGAATAATGAAATAAAATGATACAGCTATTTAATGTGAAACAATTTTCTAAAAGTATCTCATATATACATTAATAATTATATATTAGTAGGTTAGTAATGCCAGGACCATGTTTTTAAATGGCATGTCTCAGCTGTTGTGAAGTCCAAGGTAAAGTCATGTGCCCTCAAACACCCAAGAAATTGTGTTATCCAGTATGACACATGCCTAGATATGTCTTACTGTGATCGTAATACAGCCTCAAGGTAAGAATACAGGGCAATCACTTGTGTGTTATTTTTTCGATGCTGTTTATGTTTATCTACTTAAAAAAAAAAAGCTTCTGCTAGAGCTATTTATGTCATTGATCAATAGAACTATTAGTGATGGTTTATAAATGCATGAGATGTTTTAAATTTAGCATGTACTTTAAAAAAGAAATCTATTAGAAGAGTAACTTGATCATGTTTCATTACTGAAAAGCCTATTCATTTTGAAAAACACTTTTGAAAAAGCAGAATGTACCACCATGACATGAGAGGTACTTAAAGTGTCAAAAAAACCCCATAGCTGTGAATCACAAAAGTATGAATTAAAGAACTGATGTTTTTTGTGCTGAGAGCTTACTGCAAGGGTTGTGACTGTTTACAATTGCTAACAGTAGGACCTGAAAAGCTGTCTATTTTGCACAGGCAGACTTGGCATCCTGCAAAACTACCCTGCAGAATCCCACCCTGTGTCCTTAGTTCACGTTCTCCTTCAGTCAAATGGGACTTTGGGACAGAGATTCAGGCTTGAAAATGTTGAAGGCTGTCAGCATATAAAACATTGTTAACAGAGATTCACAGCACTGAGGTGTTTTTCTATGAACTTTTGGTCCCCCTAATAGATGAGGCCTATAGACACTAGCAGCCTTTCTTATGAGCAAGGATTAAGAGTGGTAGCATCTCAGGGTCAAGAGTTTTTGACCTGCTTTGTTATGCAGTGTCATGCTATAGGACAATTTCTTTTTTAATGTACTGACATTACAGTCAGTGGTGGTACAGCACAGACGAGATTTGCTGTTTGAGTTTATTGGCTAACTGTAATGGGAAAAACATGGCGAGTGGAAATATGCAAACATAGTAAGACAGTTAGATATACAATTTAGACCCAGGGTTTGTTGTTTGGAATTCAGAATGGACTCTGCCCTTTAACACCACTACCAGGGAGAATATACCATCTAATTCACCATTAATATAGATACCCAGATTTTTTTATTCTAACATGGAAAACCTGGTGATGTCCAAGAACATATTATGACTAGTGTTGTCCCTCTGTTTTCTCTTCATCAGTCCTGTAGGAACTATTTTCTCCCCTGACAACTGGATCTTCTCTGCAATGCTACTGTGAATCATCCTGTTCAATCTACCAAGACCCAAATGGAATAAGATTTTCAAAATTATGAACAACAGAGAGAAAAAAATAAAGTGAGAATAATCATGGAGGATTCACCTTCATATAATAATATATAACAAGTAATGTATTTTCCCTGATTTACCTTATACCTGAGTCTCATTGCCTTGCATTAGTGAGGTAATTAATTTAGGAGGAGAGATGAAAGGAGCCAAAGAGATGACAGCAGGCATGTGTGAGAAAGAAGGCAAGTGTAGGTCTGCAATGGTGGGCAGTGGAAAAGTGTTTTCAACATGCATTTTGTTAATATTAAAACAGTGTAGAGGGGTGCATACAGAGGAGAAAGAGATGTGGTGCCTTTTCTAATCCTTCATCCATGATCGTGTCCCAGTTGTCTTCTGATAACAGGGAGGGAAAGTCCTGCAGTCCAAGACATGTCTAATTTTCTTGTGCAGCTTTGATCACTTACAGTGAGGGGTTAAATTAAAAAAAAAAAAAAAAAACTAAATTAATATGTGTCCTGCTTGGGTAGGAAAAAAATATATATATTTCATATATATATATATATATACACACACATATATATATGAACTTCTTTTTAGATCTAAGGCTTCTTAGGGGAAATGCTGTATCCAAGGGCTGTTCTGTGAGATGGGATTGCTGTATTAAACCTTTGGGGCAAATGTTTGCATTGAATTGTTGAAAGAATCTGAGATTGGCAACGCCACCCTGCCCTTGGCTAATGAGCCTTTCCCGAGAGAATATCAAGTGCAATTACCTTTCAGGGAATAACAACATACCAAAGAACCATGGACCCTGCATAGAAAAACGAAACACACATTCGTAGGTAGAAACTGCTATGAATCAGCATTAATTATCCAATAGAAGGAACAGGGTTGCAATGTCTCCGTTCCTGACTCACACCATAGATCACAGCAACTGTGAGCTGCTTATAGAAAAAAACATTTGCAAAGTTCAGCTTGCCCTAACCCCTTCCCCTCCCGTGTACACTGCTGCACTTGAGTGGTGAGGGGGCAAGTTTCCCGACCCTCAGCTTGGAGGCGGCTGGGAGAGGCGACAAAGGGGCTGGTGGCCATGAGGTACTCGTGGACCTCAATCAGCGCGACAGTTACTCTAACGCCAAGATTCATTCAAGGTCTCCCCATGCGCCGACGCCGCCTCGGACACAGCTCTTACCCACAAGCCTTTACGGAGGCGGCCTCCGGCTTCAGAGCAGGGGAACTTTGTTCCCCCACGTCCACTTGCCCCGGCAAATGCAGAAAGGGGGAACGGTTCCTGGCGCTCAGGCTCTGCTGCGCCCATTCCCAGGATGGAGACCAGGAGGGACGGGAAGGGGGTTGGGGGGGGGGAGTGGGAAAACATCATATTTTGCGCCCAGCGATTGAAAAAACTTGGAAAGTGCATGTCCAGCTCTGGAGAGATGCGAAGGGCTGCCGGCCGGCGCCGCGCCTCCTCAAGCCTGCGCTTTCGCGCTGAGGCGCATACTCCTGGGGGCAGGACCTATGCACGGAGCCTCCGCGGCGGCGGAGCGAGGCGGGAAGCGCAGTCCCTCGCACAGCCCGGCTGCTGCTGCCCTGCGCTGCCCGGGGAGGCTCTCCGGGGAGCCGGGAAAGCCCGCCTCAAACTCTTCAGACGTGAAAACGGCGCGGAGAAGGGCTGGCTGCTTTGCTGAAACGAGGCACACAGATATTGAGTTTGTCAGGGATCATAAAACGTGAATTGATTATTCAAACAACCATTGATTATAAAAGAATGCTTACTGCAGCGATGGGAAAGGTTAAAAGGAAATTGACCCTCTGCGTACGTGACATAAAGTCATTAGGTAAATGAGATATTCATACAGGGTGTAATCAAGGTCATGTTAATTTTATTTGCGGTATTCAACTCAAATCTGGAGCTTCCTTTGGGGGCTGCAAATTGTCCCCGAGGGAGCCGAACCACCAGGTAGACCCCAGGTGCCGCAAGAAACAGTAAATACAATCCAAGGAGGCGAGCGAATCCCCCTGCGAAGCCCCGTGCCTGCGGCGGGCCCGAGCCCCAGTCCGTGTGCGAAGGCAGGAGAGCTTGCCTTGCCGGTGCCGCGGAGAGGCGCGGAGCTACGCGCAGGATCGGCCCTCCCTGGAGAGGTGTTCTCACCTCTCTGTGCCCGGGTCGCCTCCTCTGAGGCGGGGGAGAGCTAGAAGTGCCGGCGATGTCAAGGACCCTCGCCTCTCTCGGATAGGATGAGAAAGTGTAAAAAAATTAGATTTATTTATGCACATATTTATCCCCTCTAATTATAGAAATTAATCCTCTTACTTATGACTAAAAGGTAACGTCTAAGGCGTTCCTTTGATGTTTAACAGCATCATTTGTGGCTAACATTCCAACTGATTAAGGAATAATTGTTGTTAAATGCTTTACAAGTGGATAGTGTTTAATTGAGGAGCATTCATAATTTTACGGCTTACCACAAAATGAAACGTAATTAAAAACGCAGGAATTTCCAACTGATTTTGTTCCAATTATGTTTATTGTTCAGACTAATTACTGCACGAGATGGGGTACTTTCCCCATCTCTCAGTGGCACACATCTCCCAGATACACCCTTGAAGGTTTTTCTTTTCCAGGTACAGGCTCAGGACCGCTTCCTGCAGCCTCCGCTACGCCCCAACCTTCCTTCCCCCCACCCCCCTCCCCGATAATTAAATGCTCCAGCCTTTTCTTCTCTCCTCCATGCAACACCTTGGGATGTGAGAAAGTGATGGCAGCTCTCTTCCCTTAGAGCTCGAAGTAATTGTAGAAGGGCTGATGAATTTCTTGAAGAAACACTTGCCACACACTGAGGAAATCATCTCCTAGCAGGATTTTACAAACCAAAGTAAACAAAGCACCCCAGGGGTGATTTCCTCCTTTTGCGCAGCTTACTTCTCAATTTACCTCAGAAGGGATCACAAATACACACACACGAATTACAACAGAAATCATACTTGGTCTGGGGAAGATATTCTGCATGGAAAGAAGCAGAGAAATTTGAAGTGTTTAAAGGAAGGAGCGGTCATTAAAATACCTGCCGGGCGCGCTGTCATTCCCCAAACCAACCTCTCCTTCTTCCCCTTGAACTCAGAAATCTCTTCAACATCTCTTTAAACACACATATCCCTGGGGGAAAGAAAAAAAAAAAGAAGACAGGCACCCCCACACCTCAGGTCCGCCTTTAAAATACCCTCATCCTCCCGACAGGGGTAGGGAATAAAGTTACTTTTCCAATTCCACTGTTTGCTCGATGGAAGAGTGTTAGAGCATAAATAGATTTATTTATTCCTCAGTTTTTCTATCCTTCAAATGAGGTCTTGGAGAAAATTAGAGAAGCGCCTGAGCCCAGCTAATAACAAATCAGCGCTTACAGTTAAAGCAAATAATATGACCCTGATAAAATGGGGGCCGGGGGAGGTGGGGTGGGGTGTCACATCGAATGCCCAGTATTGCGTCCAATTGCTTTTTCCTTTGAGCTTCAACCCGTTAAGGAAGGGTCACACACACGTTTATTGCCGCTTTTGTCTCGTTCTTTCTAAGGGGACGAAGCCCCGCGTGTGTGCTGCGGCTCTCTGGGAGGGTTCCGCACTCACAGGTGGGCTGGGGCTCTGCTGTCTCCCCGCGCAGGTTCTCAATCCTCCCGAAGGGTTTCATCTAGGTGTGAGGTTAAATCCTACTGAGGAAATAAAGGGGGGCGGGACGGGGGACGGGGGGGCGGGAATTCCCTCTTATGGCAGGTTAGAAATAGCCCAAGCTTTCCAAAGGGAGGTTTAAGTTAGACTTAATGGAGCAATATCTCCACTTTTTTTTTTCTTTTTTTTTTTTTTTCCCCCAGGTATGAGTCCTGAATCCTTTCATTAAACTGACATAGATTTCCAGAGATGGAGAAAAGGAGGGGTATCTGGGGTGGACATTTTATGTAAATGAGCAAATCTGAAATGTATTACAAATCCACTGTAATAAAACTGACAGTTTTGACAGTATTGACAACATAAATATATGTTGGAACACAGCACTTTCAGACATTTAACCGATGAAGCAATAAAAAGATTCGACTACAATATTTCAAATAATCGACATTGATGTTTTGATACATCATTTTTATACCTCGAATCGATCTATCACTCTGTGACCGGTCAATTTTAAGTAAAAATCTGCTGCAATTATTTACGCTATTGCCAATGACGACCTAATAACTGTTTTCAATTAATTACAGCAAAACTAAGCATTATGAGGACTAACCGGCCGCATATTCCATTGTGCGGTCCTTTGCATTTCTTGTATGGAGAGCAAACACATATACGGATATGGCATTCTCTTTGTGGGATCAAAAGAAAGACGTACAAAGGCGATCACAATCTTTTAGGGTGGGAAAAAAAACAACAAAACTAAGCAAACACAAAAAAAAACCACCTTTCTTTCGAAAACACACCGCCGGCTCCCATCACGTCCTTCTAGGAGGCGCGCTATAATATTTTGTCAGCTCTTTCTCCGCGCAATACTAAACCAGGCTCCTTAGATTCTTTTCTTTTTTTTTTTTTTTTTTCCCCTTTTCTCTTTGGGCTGCGAGCTAAATCCCACTTCAAACAATGGGCCGGGCAGCTCTTTGGGGAAAAAATCGGGGGAAAAAAAACAAAAAAGAGGGAGACTCGTACTTGAAGTGCTCGCCTGTGTGTTGTGAGGGTCTCCGTATCATTTCAAAAGGTGGTAGGAGGATATTGTTCTCTCCGGACCGAGAATTCCAGTGTAAAAAGGGGAGCTCTCCTCTTCTGGAGTTTTATAAGCAGCTGAAGAACAAAAGGGAATATTTTGAGTGCGCGAGAACAGAGCTCTGAGAGGAGTTTGGACCTTTCGCGGATGCTCTGATACCGCACTAAAGCGATTTAGTTTGCCATAACTGTCGGTTTTGTTAGGATGTCACATTGGAAAGATTGATTTTGTTAATGCTTTGGGCTTCTTCCAGCAAATGCAAACTAGGTTTATAGCTGCCCCTGTGGAAGCAGCCGCACAGCATTAGCGGGGAGCCCTGGCAGGTATTTACTCTCCCTTGTTTATGGTGGAAACAGGCGCGTTGGCTGTTTGTGGGCTTCACTTCTACAAACATCCCAGCCTAAGACATAATAAAAAAAAGCCGCGTTCTGATCTGACATCAGCTTTTCACGCGCCCCAGCGTGAGATAACCCGGCCCAAGGCGAAGGGGTCCCCCCGTTCCCTTTCCCGCCGGGGCCCCGCAGCCCGCCCGCTCGATGGGACGCGGGGAGGGGTCGACGCCAAACCTAGCGCCCGAAGCCCCGCGGGAGGCTGAGGCACGAAGCGTTCCACAGTGCTCAGCAGTGCTCCGCACCGCTCAGCTCCTCCGCTGCCGCGTGGGGTCCGGGGCCTTGCGCGTCAGCGGGATGGTGCTGGAGCCCCGCCAGGTAGCGCTAGAGGGCTGCCGGTGGCACCGCCGCATCACGCCGGGAACCCGGCAGCGGCGACCTAAGCTCCGCACCCCGCAGGGACCCGGCGGGGCAGGGGCAGGCGGACCACGCATCGCTCCTGCTTCGTGGGGGAGTTGAGGAGAGTTCTTTTTTTCTTTAAAAGAAGAGGGAGGGGTCGAAGAAAGAAAGTTAAAAAGGAAGTTAGCAGGTAAATCCATGAATCTCCTCCTAATCCAGCTCCCGAAGATCTCAGTCACACCGCAGTCGAGGTCAAGAAAAGTTCACGGTGATGGGCTATCACTGACTTTAAGGGCTGAATTGAAAGATTTTAGAAAAAATTATAGATGAGTGAAAAGCGAAGTACGCTATCGGCGGGGGAGTGGGGGTGGGGTGGGGTTAGCGGACCGAGGCGGGTGCAGACCTAACCCAGCGACCTGCAGAACCGAGACTGTGGGATTGCCCTGGGGCACCCGAGATGGCACCTCAGAATTCCCGAAGTCGAGGACTCAACATGGCTAGAACGCACAAAAAGTGGCTCAAGTTGTAAGAACCAAGCGTAAAGGCAAAGGAAAGCGTGGTAAAGAGCGAATTTGGGGATAGGAGATTGAACCCTGGCATAATCCTAATTATATAAAGGAAAAGGTACTGTTTACACCCCGCACTTCGCCCTGTGAGCAAAACAAGAAGGAAAATCCCCGTGTATTTTACTACGGGGTCACTGTGATGTAATCCCGCAGCCACATTTTAAAAGGCAGATTACTCTCTTCAGTAAATGACACGTTTCCTAGAACGATAGTTCATGGTGAAACGCCGGTTCAAACATGTACAATTTGTCGTCCCATTCCGCGATATCCTTAGCCCGTCCACGGGGAGCTTTACCCGCAAATGTAGCCCCTGTGTTTGCAAACACAATAGCATTCCCCCCGAAATACTTGAACTCAGCTCACAAACAAACAAACATTGAATAAAGTTACAAACAAGATTAAGGTTTAAGTTATTTGTCCCTGTAGCAAGGCGCCAATTGTTCTAACAGATGTTGGGGCGCTAAGAGGATTTAAACCACGCGAATTTAATAAACCAGATTAGCAATAGGTGCTTTCCACAAATGCTAGGAACCGTAAAGTAAATCTAGCCTAAATTGCCCGTCAGACCGGAGCATCACATACAAGGAGTGCAGAAAATTTCCAAAGGGGGCCAACAGGATTTCCTGCGAGCACGACTTGTTCCTCACTCCCCACTCTCCCCACATCCCCCCGGAAAAAAAAAAAAAAAAAAAAAAAAAAAAAGAAAAAAAGCAACAAACCCACACGAAGCTTTCTATTTGCACTAAATCTTGCACTAGGTGCAGACCGCGTACCAAACAGGGGTCCAAGGTCCCCGGCGGCATATATTCCTGAAATCTGAAATATTACCTGTTGTGCCATCCGCTTTTGCAAGGCTGCGGAAAAAGAGAGGGAGGGAGAGAGGGAGGCATGTCTCAAAGCCAGCAAAGGACTAAGATGCCACACTTCAGAAAGGCTGATTGAAAACAGACTTCTTAAGTTTTAGAGGATTTTCTCTCTCCCTCCCTCCAACGGCTAAGAAGCCGATTTGGGAGTTTGAAGGGAATAGGTTTCAGCGTCCATATTTGTCCTGGTGCACTTGTAAAATGCGATTTGAAGAGGATCTTTAGCCCTCTGATTGTCTTTGTATTGTTTTTCTTGAAACGGATCTTTTGCCCTTAATGAATCCCCACACAGCTGGACAGCTCCTGCTCGGACACTGAGAGCGCTAACCCCAAACTGACCCCAATTTGACACCACAAGATGAAATTTTACCGCCTGTTAAAACCATTTCCAGCCTCGGCAAAAGGAGCTGGCTGTTGACTGAGATGCACTTCCATACCGGACACCTCATTTCTCTTTGAGCTGATCTAAAAAAAAAAAAAAAAAAAAAAAGAAAAGGGGGTGAGGGAGGCAAAAAAAAGCCTTAGCACACACACAGAGACCCCACCGACTCTATCTCACTTTTCCCGGAAACAGCCTTCGCTGTGAAATTGATGCACGAGGAATGGAAAATAGCCAATTTAATTTTCTCGAATTACTGTGTTAAAAGAAGTAGATCTCTCGGCTGGGGTGAAATGGAAAAAAAGTAAATAAAAAATGACCTAAGACTGTGGTACCCCCACCCCCTGCACGCACGTATCCCATTTTCCTCCGAGTTCCCCTCAGCATCTTTGTTAATAGCTGAGCACTTTCACTTAAGGGCGCTAAATTGAGATTCCTTTTTAATGGCTAAACTGTAGCGCTTTATAAACCATGCTCTCTGTGTGCTTTAATCCACTGGGATAGTGAAGAGGAAAAAAGCTCCAACTCTTTTCAAGGGGGAAAAAAAAAAAAAGACACAGGAGGAACATGAAAGCCCTTTATTTACCGTATGAAATTACACTTTTCTACAAGTTAAAATAATTTTTTAAAGTTGGTCTCTGTCCCAGATTACACACATGCACAGCAGGGCGAGCCAGCGCAGGGGGTTAATTAGTTGAGGAGGAGAAAAAGAAAGAAATAAAAAAAAAAAAAAAAAAAGAAAAGAAGAAAGAAAGAAACAAGTGAAAGGAGCAGCATTGAACACTGCAAAAATCTTTGGCTGCTTCTTTTGCAGCTTTGATTTTAGATTGCATTCTAACAATTTCTCAGTCAAGAGAACAGAGATCTACAGGGACTTCTGCAAGAAACAGAACCATGAAATAATCAAAAATCAGATCTAAGATTATATTCTAAGCAAGGAAGTGCTTTTTTTTTTTTTTTTTTTCATTTGTTTCTGTGGGAGTCAAGTAATCCAAAAACTTCTTTTTGAAAGGAAAACTGATGAACTTCTCCCACAGCTTGAGCTCTGAACAAATACATGGAGCCTTCAGTGGAGCTAGATTACTTTGGCATGGCCACGTTACAAGTAAAGCCCTCTTCTTTGGTGATACGAAAACTATTTGAAAAGAGACACACTTGTATATCTCAAAAGGCAAGGCTCCAGGTTTGCAGCACCTCGGTTAAAAAAACAAGTTTGGAAGCTACAAATATTTAAACTACGTCCTCTAAGCTGGTTGTATGGGATGTATAACAGCCAAGTGATTCCACACAAGTTTAGAAATCTGGCATCTTTGGGGCGGGGTGGGGAGAAGGAAAAAAACCAAACAGCATTTACCGATGACTAGATCTCTTAAAAAAAAATCTGTTAGAAAACTACAGCTGTAAAAGTAGGAACGGATTTGCATAACCTACTGCTCTGTAGGTCTCCATGCACCCAAAGGATTAGCCAAGCATTCATTACCATGAATATCTTGAATTACGTTACCGGTTTATACGACAGAGTATAAAATACTGCACAAGAAGACTGGCTTTTTCCCTGCGAAATGAATCGACTTAACCACTGCTTGAAGGAGATCTACATACTAAGGGCTTTTTTACTCACCTCTCTTTACAGTCCCATGAAAGTCAGTCACAGCAATTCGGTTGCTCTTAGGACTAGCTTTAATCTCGGAGGAGATCCTCTGGAAAAAAAAAAGATATAAAAAAAAAAAAAAAAAAGGAAAAAAAAACAAACCCGGGTCTGCTCTCCGGATCCTGGCCGGTTTTAAGCAGGGTGAAACTCTGGCTAAAAGTAGGAGAAGGACTTTTCTCCGTATTGCCCCCATATTTGTAAATACAGCCCTGCTCTGCTCTGCAGGGCTCGGCGCTATCGGAACACGCAGGAATGCCCACTGGCGTTTGTCAGCGCTTCACACTATCTTTCTTTATATGTGAGGGCTGATTTCCCGCAGACATCATTGTTATGATGGCTCATTTAATCAAACTGTTTAATTGCTCCGGTAATCACTATCATCATCACAGGTACTCAATCATTCATCATTTTGGAGGGGTTTATTGACCTCTGGAGCTCATTCCCTACGCCCATTAAAATCAGGCCAAATATCTGTAAACTACCCCTTCAGTCATTTTCTTAAAAGTTTCAGGAAAAAAAAAAATCTTATAATCATCGTCATCACCACGAAAATCAAAGCAAACTTAACTAAAACGTAACTGAATAAATAATATTTTTCTACCGTGTATTTTAAAAGCCAGCTATGTATGAGGCCACATTCACAACCGGGTACATAATCATTGATAAATCCCACTATTAACGGGATAGTCTGGTTTAGATTTTATGTGCAGGGGACCGTGAACGAGGGTGGGGGGCTGGGGAGGACAAAACTGCAGCAATCGATAGTTTGACCATCGCTCCTCCCCTAAACTTCAAGCATCCCCCAAGATTGATGATCCCGGCCAGCTTTAGTAATTGACTGCTCTGAGGTAAGGCTGGGGTAGCTCTAGCAAAGCGATTGGGTGAGAGAAACACACCAAAATTAACGTGTCTCTGTGTGTGTGTAAGTGTGTGCTTGGAAAAGTTCATTTGGTGCTCAAGGGTGGGGGTGCATCAGTTCACTTAATTTGCTAAATAACCCCACCGTAATTAGCGCTACCATTATTAGGCATTACCGAGCTAATACTTCAGCAGACATTCCACAAGCGCAACGCCGATCTACGGCAAAGTCCAGCTACATGCACACGTAAACTCAGCGCTCACAGACGGGTCCGCTCAAAATGAACATGCAAACAAAAAAATCTACAGAGCATCTGGATCTCTCCCACAAAAGGCTGAGCATGACTTTGCTTTTATGCCCTTTCCAAAGCTTTGCAACCTAATCTCAAAACTAAAAGGGATTTCCCCCTCTTCGCCCCCCCCCCCTCCCGTTCTCTCCCCCTACATCCACAGCGTGCTTGATCGCAGAGATTACTTAAGGAAGAGCGGTGCCAAACACGGTTTGAATGAGCCGTTCTCTTCATGCCCTGGAAAATTAATTTTTAGAGAAGCACTATGAATGTTGAGCGGGCAGGACCCCCTCTCGCAGCGCGGGCGCTGCCGGAGCCGCGGGCACCCTGCCGGGGCGGGTTTGCCTCCCGCGAACGGCCCCCCCGCGCCCCGTAGCCCTCCGTGCCCCCGGCCTCGCGTTCCCTCCGCGGCAACGGCGACAGCCAGCGATTTACATCGATAATTCAGCGCGTAAATCAGACCGCTAAACATCGCGGGTAATCGGAAGGTATTTGGTTGCTAAAATAATCTAGCGCAAACCAACCCGGGGCTGGGCTTCTATCGCACTTTTCTCCTCGCTCTCTGCAGTTTTCCCCTGCCTCTCCCCCCCTCTCGCACACACGCACTCTCCCTGTCCTTCCTCCCCTCCCTCCCTCGCTCCCTCCCTCCCTCCCTCCCCGCTCCCTCCCTCCCTCCCCGCTCCCTCCCTCCCTCCCCGCTCCCTCCCTCCCTCTCTCTCGCTCGCACGCTCGCTCGCTCCTTCCTACACGCGTTGCTTCTCTCGGGGCAGGGGCTGCTGCGCGGCTCCCCCCGCGCGGCGCCGCGGCCGCCCCGCCGGCGCGCTGCGCATCCCTGGCGCTCAGCTGGCTGGGGCGCCCCCGCCGCCCCGCGCCCGCCGCCCCGCGCCCGCCGCCGCGCCCGCCGCTCCGCGCCGCCGCCGCTCCCCGCCGCCGCCGCCGCCGCGCTGCAGGACTGGCTATGGCCACCACTACTTCCGGGTTCCGTCACTTCATTCTCCCGCCGATCAGCGCTGCAAAACTGAGCCTCTTCTATAAGGCAGCCAGCAGCCAACCTGCCAACACTTACTGACACTCACTCATCTCAGAGCGCGAGGGAGAGAGGGAGACAAAATACCTGCCGGGAGGAGGAGGAGGAAAGGAGGAAAAAAAAAAAAAAAAAAGGAGAGAGGGGGAAGTCCGCGCTTTGCAAACTATTCCATTTTTCTTCGCATCTTTCCCCACCCCCCTTCACAGTACTTAAAAAAAAAAAAAGGAAAGAAAGAAAGAAAAAAAAAAAAAAAAAAAACCCAAACCAACCAACCAACCCTATAGCGATCCTAAAAGGCAAAACCCGAGCGCGGAGTTACTGGAAGAAGAAACTGGGGTTAAAAAGATTCCTCCTCTCTTCTTCATCATCATCAACCATCATTCATTCACTACCTTGACATTCCCTGGCTTTGATTGACAGCTGGAGTGGCAAAAAGCCATGAGACACGACAGTTTGGTTTCATGTGGGTTGCTGACGGGCCGATCGTAACCTTCAGTTTGGGGGCTTGACAATTTTTTTTTTTTTTTTTTTTCCACGTAGAGAAAGAAAAAAGGAAAAACAGAGAGAGAAAAAGGAAAGAGAGAAAGAGAGAGAAAAAAGAAGAAAACACAGAAACTCATCGTGGTTCTTGACTGTTTTTTATCTATTCTTGTTGTTGTTATTGTTGTTATTATTATTATTTACCCATATTGGAGGATAGGAAAAGTCTATAAGTGGGTTGCGGAAAAAAAAAAAAAAAAGAAAGGAATCTTCTTCACTCTAAATCACTTTCTTTGCTGGACTGGGATATTAAATATACGACACATCCAGGAGTTTATTGGAGCGCAGACTGATGGCGCAAAGGGTAGGTTTAAATCTCCAACACTTACCTATATATAAATCCTCTCTTAAGAGGGGCCTGTCCGATTTGCTCTCCTCTGTTGCTGCTGCTGATGGCGGCCACTATTAAAAAATAGCAGCAAAAATTATTCACTAGCTTTCTGTGTGCGTGCGTGAGTGTCTCTGTGTGTGTGTCTCTCTGCAATTGTTCCACGCTTTTTTTCTCTCTAGCTTTTCCCCCAGCAGCGCGATTTCCCTGCTCCCTGCCTGCTCAGTAGCACGGGTTTCACAGGGGAAAGCTTGCTGCTGCTGCTGCTGCTGCCGCCGCTACCTCTGCTGCCTAGGAAAGGCTGAGAAATACATATGTGTGTGTGTGTATATACGAACGTATATATATGTATACACATATAGCTGCTTTCTTCTTTTTTTCTCCTTTTTTTTTTTTTTCCTCTGTCTCTGGCTTTGACAAGAACAAGGGGAATTGCTACTAAATAATGTTTCTGGTAACTTTCAGATTATTTCCCCCTTTATCTCCCCCTTCTCCATGCACCCTACCTTTCCTCTCTCCTTCCCAGTGTTGATTTATTTATATAGTTGCTTTTGATTCTGCTTGTCTATTCATTTCTACTTTTTGTTGTTGTTGTTGTTCTTCCTTTCTAACGCAGAGTAACTCTAGTTTTTCCCCTCCGTTTCCTTCCTTTCCATCCTCGTTTCCTTGCGAGGGCTCCCCTGCCCGTGCCGAAGAGGAGCGGCTCCCCCCGCACGCCCGGGCGGGCACTCACACACACACACACACACACACACACACACGCACACACTTTCCCCCTTCACCTCTCTCCGCACCCCCACTCCTCCCTCAGCCTCTCCAGCCTTTGCTCTCGGACCCAGTTGATTTCATTTTGCACATTTCTCTCTCTGTTGTGGCTGTTCTTGTTTTGTTTTGCTCTGTTTGTGTCTGTCCGGGTGCTTTACTCTCCTCTGACTTTTGTTGTTGTTGTTTGTTTGTTTTTTTATTCCTCTCTCTCTCTCTCTCTCTCTCTCTTCCCTTCTTTCTCTTTCTTTCTTCTCTTCCGGCCCGTTTTTTGACAGTACGATGAGCTGCCCCACTACGGCGGGATGGACGGAGTAGGGGTACCGGCGTCCATGTACGGGGACCCCCACGCCCCCAGACCGATCCCCCCGGTGCACCACCTCAACCATGGCCCGCCGCTGCACGCCGGGCAGCACTACGGCGCGCACGCCCCGCACCCCAATGTCATGCCGGCCAGCATGGGTTCCGCTGTCAACGACGCCCTGAAGCGGGACAAGGATGCGATCTACGGGTAGGTGCCTCCGGGCCGCCAGGCGCCGCGGCCCGGCTCCGCAGCGCCGGTGGCCGCAGAGCGGCGGGGCAGGAGCAGGGAGTGCAGCAGGGGCTCCCGCGGGGCCGCGGCGGGCAACCGAGCCCCGGAGCGGGGCGAGGGGGAGGGAGGGTCCTGAGGGTAGCCCCCAGCAGTCCGCTCCGGAGGGAGACGCGCGCGGTGGCGGTGGCACTGCTACTGCCGGCAATTTCAGGAGGAGTGCAATCCCAGCCTGGCTCTTAGCTGGGGTGCCAGCACCCACGGGAAACGGGTCCTGGAAAAGCAGACCTCTCGGGGAGGGAGGCTGGACTGAAGGGAGATGTCGTTGTCTTGCTCTGTCTGTCTTTTTTCCCTTTTTTTCTCCCCCCCCCCCCCTTCCCTTTTTCTCTCTTGCTTTCTTTCCCCCGTCTGTTTTTTGTCTTCCTCGGAAAGGCCCCAGTTAAGAGTTCAAATAGGAGAGGCGGCTCTCATTGCTCTGGGTTTTAGTTGGAGAAGTGTTGTTCTGGTGTTCTCCTCCGTGCCATAATAACACTCTTCCAATACTGTATATAAAGAGCTATTCACATCGCGGAAGGTAGTAAGAATAAAAGGGGTTTGCTTCTTGCAAGCAGCATTTCCCTGAGACAGGAGAAATAAACACATTGGGGCAATGAGCTGAGTTTTCTATTTAAGAAAGAAAGAACGCGAGGAAAAAGAAACACGTAGCCGGCAAACTCAAGCCTATGCCAGGGCATTGCTTGGGGGCAATGACACCGATTCTCTTCAGTGCCTTTTAGAAAAAAATACTAAATGAGCCTAAAAGGAGAGATAGTAACATCTATGACGGAGCGTGGGGCCTTGATCAGGCACCAAAGGGGAAAAGAGACAAATGCATGCTTACTACTTAGCAGGCAGATATTTTTTTTTTCTGACTACACCAACTATGGGAAAATATTTCGCGAAGTGCTCCCTCCCTCCGCCCCCTCCCCAGCTCACTTATCTGGACAGCTGGTATTTTACTTGGGTGTGCTTCCTAAGCCAGGAAACTTCACCACATTTTTGTTAGCAGGCCCCTTGAAAAATTAAATTACGTATTAAGTAGCTTGCCGTTTGCCTAGCCGTGCTTCTCATTTTAGGTCATAGCTGGAGGGGAGGGATGGGATCTTCCAGGTTTCACGTTATTTTAAGCTGTGGCGAAAAGTGGAAGATTCCCAGCTGAGCTGCTGCCTGCGGGAGCGGGTTTGGTGCCCGGTGCGTTAGGAGGAGAGGTCACTTTTGTCCTCAGCCGTGGGGACCGCACGGGGGATGCAGCTCGGGCATTGCGGTTTCAAAAGGGGAAAAGAAAATAAAACTAAACGCAAACTCCACCACCACCAAACCTAGCGTTTTTATTTCGAGCTGTTGTTCTCCCATGCCCTGCCCTGCCCTGCCCGAAGCGATACCGCGAGGCTTCAGAGCGTGGCTGAGTCCGTGTGTCGTCGTGTCTGTGTGTCCATGCATTTTAAAAACAAGCAAACAAACAAGCAAAAAAAAAAATACTTGTTGATTAGAGCTCTTCTTCCCCCCTCTCCCCCACCCCCTTCCCTCTCTTTGTGTGCCACTGCCCGGTAGGCACCCGTTGTTCCCCCTCTTAGCTCTGGTCTTTGAGAAGTGCGAGCTGGCGACCTGCACGCCCCGGGAGCCGGGCGTGGCCGGCGGGGACGTCTGCTCCTCCGACTCCTTCAATGAGGACATCGCCGTCTTCGCCAAGCAGGTCCGGCACCGCTCCCCCCGCCCGGTCCTTCCCAGCACCCTCGCACCTCCTCAGGCCCTAGACCCGCACGGCCGGCAACTCGCACGGGGCAGCCCCCCTGCTTTCATCCCTCCCCAGCCCCCTGCGCCCCCTTTCCAGCCACCGGGGAGGGCAGAGGGAGATGCCGACCCGACCCGGCCGGCCCGGACCCTCCTCCGCCGGGAGCCCCTCCACAATGCCGGGCTGAGAGTCCCGGCCCTCGCCCTCCCACGTTAAAGAGAGGGAAATGGAACTGCGGCCGGGTTTCGGAGGCAGAGGGAGCGGGGTGAAGGCAGGAGATCAAGAAGAAGGGGCTCCTGTGGAAAGGGCAGGCAGAAGCGGAGAGGGCCCTGCTCACACACGGTGACTCCAGGGAATACAGCTGGGGTTTGGTCTGATCTGTCCCGGCTGTTTAATCACAGGGTTTTTTCTCCCCCTTCGAGTGATTCGGTGACAGGACTGAGGAGAGAAGCTGCAATTCACTCTGCCTTTCCTTATTCTCGCAGGTCCGAGCCGAAAAACCACTTTTTTCTTCAAACCCAGAGTTGGACAATTTGGTAAGGCCTGCTCGCCCCCTGCCCTGCCCTACCTTGCCCTGCCCTGCCCTGCCCGGCTGCCCCGCTCCCCTCCCGCCCGCTGCCTGCAAGCGCCCTCCGCCGTCCGGGCACCCGGCCTGTGCAGCCGGGGGGGGAATGAGGGGGGGTGGAAAGCTGCCGTCGAGAGTCTTCAAAGAGCTGCACTTTTAAAGTGAACCGGGGCGAACTCCCGAGCCCCAGTGCATTGCAAAGCTGTGTTTGAAAGCCACGGGAAGCTAAACTGAAGGAAATAACTGCTTAAGAAGACAGAGCTGAAGCTTTTTAATGTAATTCTTTTGCTAATGTGAAAGATTTCAATATTCAAAGTGTCTAAATCCGCTTGTAAAGAAGATGCCAAACTATTAATCCTTCTCCCTCTCTTTTTCCTGAGGGCCGGGGAGGGGGGGGTGGGAGTGTGTGTTTGACTTCTTGGCGGCTACTCAGGGGTGAGGGCCGGGCGAGGAAAGGGGAAGAGTTTTTCTCCAGGATCGCTGTAATAAAGCACTAATCACAGCTCCTGGAATAAATATGATAAAAATCAAGTGCATAGGTTAAAGTTGATCAAAACTGCTCAAGCGTGACCAATGCGCTAAACTCCTGGGTGATGCCTCCGCACCCTGACACCCCCTGTACCCCTCGGGCTCGCAGCTACGCACAGACCCCATGCTCCTGTCTTCCAGTTAACCCCTTGCTCAAAACTTTCTTGCAGATGATCCAAGCAATACAAGTACTAAGGTTTCACCTTTTGGAATTAGAAAAGGTAAGAGCCATGGAGGTGGGCTGGGGGCAAGCCTTTCCCTCCCTGTCCTCCCTCTCTTCCCCCCACCCCGCCCACCCGTTACTGTTTGGGCTGACTTGTAAACATGGCCAGGGGAGGCGGGAAACGCTGTGTGACAGTGTGACCTGTGCCATCAGAGCATGTGACACCCGACAGCCATGCCTTTTTTTTCCAGTGGAATTTTAATATTTAATATATTAAACCCCTTACACCCGTCGTACCCCTTCCCTCAGTAGAATCTCTTTTCCCTACTCGGAAATAACGTGTTTAACAAAAAGAGAGGTGAAAGCGCTGCTGCCTTTCCCCAGCTCCGGCCGGCATAGGAACCGCAAGCAGGAGCTAAGTGTTTGGCAGAGGCAGGGGGCCCCTAAGCTGCGAGGGGAGGGGGCTGTGCCAGGGAACGAGAACGGCTCTTCCTCTCCTCTCCTTCCCACAGCCTCAGCGAGTAGCTTCGTTCTCGGGCTCCCGGTCACTCAGACCTTTTTTTAGCTCCGGTTTAAAGAGATCCCATCCCGAGTGACTAGTTGTACCTGTCTGGGCTGTGTAAGCTCCAGAGATACCGCCTGTGTCCAACTCCCAGCGCTCTGATGTTATCATCAAATCGGATTTTCCTCTGCACACCAGGCTGAGCCCACTATCTCTCTCTCTTCAACTTGTTGCTGCGGCAAGTCTCTAGAGAATAATATATGCTGCAACAATTTCTCTATTGTTTCCTTGCCTTCAACTATTGTGCCCCTTAGAGTTATTTGTAGAGTAGATCAGAAGGTTGTTCTTGCTACCAAAAAAAAAAAAAAAAAAAAAAAGAAGAAAAAGGCAGAAAAATGTTGCAATCCAATATTTTGCAGCTATTGATACTATTATTCTTGTTACTGTTTTCAGGTTCATGAATTGTGTGATAACTTCTGCCATCGGTACATTAGTTGTTTGAAAGGAAAAATGCCAATAGACCTCGTTATTGATGAAAGGGATGGCAGCTCCAAATCAGACCATGAAGAACTCTCAGGATCTTCCACAAATTTAGCCGACCATGTAAGTCCTTCTGATTTCCTTATGGCACTTCTTAAGACTGTAACCTGCTTAGAGGACCTCTCGCGGATTCCATTGTTTTGCTGCTGTTGTCTGTTAGTAGTATTGTTATTACTGCTTTAACCTCTTGCAAGCTGGGATCCCATCTTTATGCTTCCTTCCCTCTCTTTGTAAGGTTGTAGAAGTGCAAAGGGTTCCTTCTGTTTCCATCTGTAAAGCAGCAAGTTTGCAATGGTTTGTAAAGTTTCCTGGTCTGGACTGGAGAGCTAGCAAACTGCAGTTTGGTGTGGAGGTCGGTGCTTTCTCCTCTTTGCCAACTCTATAAGCAATGCAGCAATGTAAGTTAAAAGAGAGAAGAAAGTTAGGGAGAAAGTTTGCTGATTGCTCCCCCCTCCCCTCTTGTGGGGATGACAAGTGATGAGAATTATTGGCAATACTACATTGCATTAAAAAAGGGGGTTAGCACATTAGAGTTTCCAATGCTTGTGCTTTATAGCAACTTATTGTCAGAATATGGACTTATTGCCAAATGCCTGAAGCATCTTCATAATAAAAGACAGTAACCTTGATGAAGCAATTATTAACAATGTATTACAGAAAGCTGGAGAGAATGATGATTGAATAACCGTAGGTTAGCGGTTGATTTTAACACTTGAGGAGTTGGTGAATTAGTGTTATGTGTGTAGGACTGCACACTGGTGTGAGTGGTATGGAGAGTGCCTTTGTTTTTCCGGGTTTCAGAGCGGCTCCTGTGATCCTTCAAGAGATGTAGATGCAGAGAGTCTTCGGGATGTGAAGAGAAAGATTACAGCTGGTACTGCAGAAAAGGGAAGGAATAGCTTTGGTTAAAAAGAGTGGGTGTGAACTCTAGTTTATTTATAGGAATGCATCCCTGGGGGGAAAAGGGGTTTACACAGTTTTAGATTCAATTGAACTCATAATCTAAATGATACAGTCTAATATTTTAGTGGTTGAAATATTAATTTAACACCCGGTGTGAAGTTAACCACGCTTTCTGCACAGGCGCCTGCTTTCATTTCCCAGTGTGTTAAGAAGAGTAGCTGTGAGCCCAGGGAGAGAATAAGCTTTCTAGGAGCTTTTGTTTCCTTTGGAAACATGTTGTTTGTGTGCGTATTTGATAATTACATTAGTCCTGGACTGAGGCTGAATTGGGAGATAAAATAATAATAAATTCTTCTGTATGCCCTGCTCCTGGCACAGTGTAGTTACAGAGTCCAGGAAACATTTTTGGACCCAGGCCTTAGTTTTCGTTTTCTCACTTGTACTCAGTAAACATGGCAGGACAAGGTTTTTGTGATGTTTTACATTTTAAATCTATTATTATGAGGAAAAAAAAAAGTATGCAGAGGTTTCTGAAGGTTTCTCTGCTTATCAGCTATCTCACATGTAGATAATAAACTCCATGAGACATGACACTTTCAGAAATATTTGTTTTATGGTGTTTTACAACCCTACATTTGTGTGCATAAGTATTCTGGGAGAGTACTAGAAAAGAAATTGAAATGAGTGACAACCTGAAAGATAGGGGGTTATTGTGTATTATTCAGAGCAACAGAAAAAAAAAGTACATGTTTCTCCAGTGCAGTTTCTTTACAAGAGTGTGTTTCAAGTGGAAGTGTAGAAATGGAGCATGCTTATGTTTATATTGAAGAGATTAGATAAACTAGCCTGTTTAGGGTTCTGGCAGACGGCGAATGCTCAAGCCAATTTGCAGTGCTCCATTATAATATTTAAATTCACACACAATGATAGGACAGGGGTGGAGGGGGTTAGCATTTGACAATTTGATAACTATTATCTTCCCTAAGAAGAATCTCCTCTTGCTTTTGTGGCCCAAAACCCAAGCTCAAATAAATATGACAACCCATTTATCTTGTACCCGTTAGGGTTTACCACTTCATTGGGTATTATAATTTAAAGGCTTTTATTTCCTGGAGATTTGAGCTATAACGTTTTTACTTTAGCCCCCTGCTATTTGTTTTGAAAGGAAGGAATAATTTGTGCAACCAGAACACCAACTGGGAAATGAAGAGTTGTATCACATAGTTACATTTTATTCATGCGTTTTGGGAAATGTGTCTCCTTATTAGATTTTTTTTTATTTATATATATATATTAGGTTATTTTCCCAACCAA
The DNA here is from genome assembly GCA_028858755.1 of Ara ararauna. Lineage (NCBI taxonomy): Eukaryota > Metazoa > Chordata > Aves > Psittaciformes > Psittacidae > Ara > Ara ararauna. Next base: position 47,376,156 of record CM054380.1, read on the forward strand.
ACTTTAAGACTCTTCTATAGCTTAGTCAAACTGCCATGTGTGTATACATTTATATTTGTACTGCACAAGGTTCTTCCAGCAGGAAGAAATCTGCTTTTATTCATAAGGAAGAAAAAGCTTTAAAAAATGGCTAATATAAACACACAAGACTATCAAAAAATGAGTTATCATTTGTGAACCTCTACCTGAAAATGCAGTAGTTCAAGCATGTAAATTTATCCGATCCGACTCTCCAGGTTTATTTTTTCATTTGCTTTGATATGCATATTTAATATACAGCCTCAGGCTAGGTCTCATTTGGTGAAAGTTGGTGCAGGGGTGATGATGAGCCACTTCAGAAGGACAAGGATAGCATGTTGTTTCCTCTGTATTATGTATTGGCTCACTATTCTGATCCTGGGGTCTTCCCCTCATGATTTTATTTGCACATGAAATACTAGGAGCATTTCAACTGATTGGCTGTGAATAATGATAGCCAAAAAGAAGTGTAGGTTAATTTGTTGTGTGCCAAGGTTTCTCTTGTGGAGGTGACAGTTTGTGACAGATGTTTGACACCCCAAAAATCCATACACTTCTATTCTTACTAAGTGGTATAAAGCTATACCGTGTGTGTTTAATGTGAATGCGAGGGGTGGGAGCGGTGACAGTGGGAATGCTGAACAAGGAGCTAAGGCAGCTCTCAGTTTTATTCCTTTTCTAGACCTGAAAACAGCCATAAAGGAAAGAGTAAGATTTGTAGGATTAGCCAATATTTGCTGTAAGACTTTAAATGGAGTACTCAATTAGGGCATGCTTTCCTTTACAAAACCTACTTCTTTACTATGTATATAACTTAATTGGAAACCAAAACCAAAATCAACAAAGGAATGAACTCTTCCGAGGCATACCTGTGCTAGAAAAAGGAGACAGCTGTAAGTGGTTGCACTATACGTGTTTGGTAATAAATCTGTTTATCGAATTTTATTTTAGTGTGCTATTAACTGTTATGTAATACAGTAAAGGGTCCAGGGACTTGGTAGATCAAATAGTGCAGTGCTGGCCACAAGAAGCTGAAACTTTTGTTATTACTCTGCTGTGTTTAGTAAATATAACAGCCCATAATTAGCGTTTGAATTTTTAACACCCTCATATTTTTTTATTGCTCTGAGGTATTAGCTGTAGATGGGAAGAAGGTAATTACAGCTATGGCCTGGCTGAACCAGATCAGTTAGGGGAAAAAAAAAAGAAAAAGAAAAGAAATGAGGAAAGAAACCTTTCCAGCTGCAGTTCAAGTTGAGTTTCCCAGCACAGACAATTTATTATTGTTCAATATAAACATTCTGGGCCCTATCCTGCATTCTGTGTTCAGCCTAAGTTATCTGTTGAGATTGCCAACAAATCTTTTTTTGTTTGTTTCCTTCTGAGCTATTCAAATCTGAAAAGCATAATGTTTGTAAAATATGGAGTTTTAAAAACTTTTTCTAGCATAGGATAACATTTTGTACTTTAATTACATTTCTTTTGTACCTGGCTTCACCTGGTGCCACACAATTCTTCCTTTAGCGCAAACTTACTTTGAAGCCTAGTAATTCTCCCATAGAGATTTATGGCTTTCCTTCCACTGCCTTTTCTGGGAGCAGGGCCTCACTCTTGTTTATATTTGTTTATAAGTTCTACATATTTGCAGTTCAGAGGTAATAATATTCAGATCATAATTTATAAAATAAAATTAAAAATGAATAGAAATATGCATACATCTCTTTTTTTTATAAAAAGACTCTTGACAGATTAGAAATCCAATGCCTTAGCTGTAGAAGAGAAATATTATTCTGAATATTAAACCTTTCATCCCTCAAATGACAAGATCCTTTTATTTTGTACTTTTGGACATCTAGACATTCTAGATTTCTTTAGTATTTCTTCTCAAAGAACGGTCTGTGCAAATTCCTGACATCCCGCAGATGAGGAAAAAAAAAAGAGGGAGGTGGGTAATATTTCCACTGATATAATTAAACCTTTAGGTAAGATTTCACTGAATAATGAGGAAGCAAGTGGGGGCCTGATGCTGCAGTCACCAGGTACACTACACTTTGATGGACTTGGGTAGAAATTTGGAGTACATCAGAAATGCAGGAGCAGACGCCAAACATGCCCTTTCTGTTTGCAGTGTGTCAGACAGCAAACTAAGTAGCAAACTGCAACAATAATAAGGCAAACTTTTTTCTTTAATTGTCAAATCTCTTAGTATGTGTCTGAAGACATAGGATGTTACTGTAGGCCCTGTGCTTTTCTGAAGGGGCAAGGAGCATCGTGAACTTTCCAAGACTGTAGAGAATGTTGTGTATTCCTCTTTTTGGTGAGCCAAGTTATTCTATCATCAAAGTTCATCTACAGCTCAAATTTGAGTTTTTTAATTTTAAATTGGGTTCCCTTAAACTCAACTGATAATGTATTTTACTATCTATTTGACCCTGGTATTCCTCTTTGGTTTGAGCTGTTTGTCAGTCTAGATAAATTGGAGCTACACAGAATGACATAGAAGGACAATTGAAAAAAACAAAAAACCCCTGATTTTTCAAGTTTCAGTTTCTTGCTGGCAGGTGAATTACATGTCTGATTTCAGTCTTAATTGGAAAATACAAAGCACACAGCTTTTCAGAATGTGGCCACATTCTACGAATGTGAAAAATTCCACCCGACACTCTTCTCAGATGCAAAATTGAGGGCAAGAATTAAAACTTGTGCATATACGTGCATACATGCATGAATACCTGACAGATCACAATGCCTTGGGTTTTGTTTAAATTGTGTAATTCTGATACAACAAAGTTATATTAAATATGCACCTGTAAGAAAATAAATCTTGGTAATATCAGGAGTAGTCTTTTTTAGAAAACACACATAACACGGATTGTTTATTTTCTGAAAGTTTCTTTACATAGTAAGTTTATTATTGCCACACTCCACAGCAGTCTTTAAGATACCATCCTAAACTACATGCGTACAAAACATAGACACAGATGCACACATAGAAACGCATGTGCTTGCATGTGTATAGGTTTCCATATCCGGCATAGTAGATCACCTTTTGATATATGGTAATACCTAGATACAGACTTTTGTGGTATCGATCATGTCAGTCACTGTGTTTACAGGTGTTACTTGTAAAAGCAAAGTGAGCACGATTTTGCTGGGGGAGAAATGCCATCTGCAGGAGTACCTTGGGTCAGTTTAGTGTTTGAAAAATTAATTTACCAGAGAAACCTGTAGATAGTTGGGTCCAACCATCTTCCCAAAGAATGAGCTCCATCATCATTGTAGCTTCTTTTATGAAAGTAAGTTGTGTTTTATTTGTTCTTGCAAGATCAATGGTTTTGTTTTTTCAATCTGATAAAATGTAAGGGCCTGATTCTGTCACAGTTGTATGCTTCAAACTTCAGTTAATGCTTGTGATCCAAATCCAGCTCCACTTACTCACATGGGTATCAGCTGGCCTGATTGATTTTACTCCCCAGTTATAAATAAGAAGCAAATTCCTTCTGGTTAATTGAGTCTTTAATATCACTATAAAAAAGCAGTGTGAGATCAGAATCAGCCCTAGCGGGACTATATACACTCACAAAAAACTAGCCAGACTTTGCCCAGTGGAAATTCTGGGCAAAGAAAGAATTGTAATTTAACAGAAGGTTATCCTATATAAAATTTTTCTGTTACACCATCTCTGTTCCAGAAACCCTGTGTCATTTAAAAACTCTTATAGTTTTCAACAGACTCACTGCATCTACAAAAACGTAACGCTTCAGCTTTGCTTTAAATACCAGGAGACTCTTGTCCTTTCCATTGCCCTTTTCTAGATTTAGCAAAATTCTATGGTGGTGCTAAATAAATTTTTATTTTTTTTTTAAACTTTCAAAGGAAAAAGCACTGGCAAAATGGTGTTTTCTAGGGAAGGTTGTGTGCGTAAATGAGAAACAGTGGATAGAAGCGGAGTGATCTCCTGTGGCCCTGCTAGTACAAGCTTTCCCCATATTGTCTCCTGCTTTTATATTAATTACAACTTGCATTATCAGCTGCGAGTCTGTAGCCCAGCAAATAGAAAATACTGCCCCTGGAGACCTAGCTTCTTGTATCCATTTTCCATCTCCTTCTATTGTGCTCTACTCAGTATTCACTGCTTTTCTCCTGGTAACACTGCTCTTTAACACAATTAGGTAAGAGCAAGAGCAGCGCCATATTTGACTCCCAATTATTAAAACTACTGGGAATAGATACATGTGTGCTGTTTACCTTCTGCGGTATCTGGCATTAGTTTAGGTCATATGTGTGTGAAAATTTTATAGTATGCACACGTACACAAAACAGGCAATCGCATTTTGGCAGACATCATCCACACTTGTCAATGTGTTTCTGCAAAGTATATTGCTAAACTTGCAAGAAGATATGAGAAGACCTGCTAACATTTTGGGTTTCTGTTCGCTTTGTGTTTTTTGTTTGGTTTGTGGGTGTTTGTTTGTTGTTGTCGTTGGGGGCTTTTTTTGGTTGGCTGATTTTTTTTTTTTTAATTTTTTTTTTTTTACAGTGGGATAGCTGAATACAAATTTCATTGAAATTAATAGAAAAAATGCAGCATATGTCAGCAGATCTCTTTAGGTACCTAATCTATACTGATATAGTATTTCCAGTGAAGTTCATTTTAGATGTGTCATTTGGTTCCATTTTTTGTGTGAAGGCATACATAAAATAACGACTTACAATTAGGCATTTGGCCAAGAAGTTTTCTTGAGAGATGCAAAGTTGGAATGAGTTTGGAGGAGGAAAAGAGAAGTTCACTGACACATACAATGATCTTAGTCCAAAGCAAAAGAATGTTGCCTTTTTATGAGGCTGTAAAACCCCACCTCTAGAGTTATTTGTCATTTTTTATATTAAAGTCTAACTATTTCCCTCCCTTTCAAATTTCTCCACCATTCTACTGTCGTATCTTATAAATATCTCATCTTATTATTTCTGTCCTTCAGCAAAATTCTGCCAAATTGCTTCCTCAAGAAAACTGTGTCACAAGAAATTCCCAGTCAATACAGTCTGTCTTTCTAAAATGCAATCTACAAACTGAGGTCAAGAACAACCTCAGCCTGGTAGAGGCAGCAAGTGTTTTCAGCTGCAGGATTCTTATTCAGTGATCCTTTCCAACTTGTTAGGGTTTTGAAACATTAAGGCCAGTCTAGCTTTTGAAATACAGTATGATAGGTTTTGGATGACATTTGCCTTAAAACATAGCTGAGGTGTTACCAGTTAATTATTGCAATTTTCATATGTGTGATAAGGAGGTCCAATAGCAGCCAGCTTAAGAGAGCCTGCAGTGAATGAAATTAACATAACTCACTGTGTTCCCTGAAAAGTTTAGCCTAGATGAACATGTTGCAATTATTACATTTTCTAAAAGAAGGTTCCAGCCTGATGTTGTTGGAGGGCTAAACTCATGCTATGCTATTGTTTCTTTCTTTTATCATGTATTTCTTCTAGCTCTTTATCTGATTACCATCCGGCAAACAGCTGACGCTAAGAGGCTGCAGAGGGCTGAAGAGCTCCTGTCTGCTGTTTGCCTTCAGCTTGAAGCTATTTGAGTGGCTTCCTAACTCGGAGATAAAAAGAGAAGCTCATGGGCATAGCTGTGTTTTAGTCCAGGCTGTAAAGAAACTTGCTCAGTTTTTACATTTTATTTCCAGCTGAACTCTTTGTTAACATTATTTTCAACATTTTTGTTCTTTTTAATAACATCTGGGTTGCTTGAACTTTCAAGAGTCCTCATCTCTCTTTTTGTGTGTTTCCACCTGACTTTATAAAATGTTTTTGTTTTGTTTTTTAAATGAAACAGTGGGAGATTACAGTATTAATAGTGATTTCTGAGATCTAATTAATGCTACAACCTCAGTAAATATAAAATACTAATTTTTGGTTTGTGTTTTGCTTTTGTGTTTTTCTTTTTCCTGTTGTGATTCTGTGTGAGGAAAAATAGATCAGTCCTCTAGGTTTTGGAAGGGAGTGGTGGTTTTGAGCTGTGGTGCTGTATGTTGCACTGACAGGTTAGGCAAATTTTAAATCGTGGACTGTCTTCTGATTTTACTCATAACTCCTTGCCATGGGATCACGTACATGGGTGCACATGTGTGTCTATGTAAGGTGAAGGGGATTTGGTTCCTTCTTACCTTTTTGTCGCCTACGGCTTTGCTGGGAACCTTTTGAAGTTGGGAGCTCTTCCCTTTGTCTCTGTTGTGCTCTGGGTCAGGACCATTAGATTTATGTTACTGGGTATTGTAGCAAGCCGTTATTTGACAGTTCTATTTTGCATTGCTATAGAGCATGTGGTACTAATCAGTGCTAGGAGATTACTTTGAGATGTTTCAATATATATTCTGGGACCTGATTCCAATCACACTTACACTGAATTTTACAATGGGCAAATCGGTTGATTTTGTTGAACTTATTCCTACTACACGTCAGGGTAGATGAGGTCAGAATCAGTCACGCTCAAAGAACTTACTCAAGCCTGTAGCTTGCTGCTTCCAGGATTTCCACGTGCTTTAATAGTCCTGTGTTATTTCACAGTGCAGATATAAGACACACTCAAACCTCAGAAGCAATTTGTTTTGGTTTTGGGTTTTTTGTGTGGTTTGGGGTTTGGTTTTTTTTTTTAATTGTTGTTGTTGTTGTTGTTGTTGTTTTTTGAGGGGGGTTTTTTTGTTTGTTTTGTATTGAATTATTATAATGCACTTGATTTAACTTGCCACATACAGGTGACAAGTAATGCAGGTCCAGCCCCTAGTCTGATCTGTTTCATGTGTTCTTGCTCTCTTTTTCTGCCAGAGGAAATTCCATCTCTTGCCTGCCTTCATGTGGTGCTGATAAAGCTCTTCCTGTACAGTAGAATTCCTGTTTTCCTTTAAGCAACAGCAGGGTATTGGGAATGATCAGGAAAGGGGAGGAGGACAGGAGGAGAATACACTCAACAAAGTAGTGCTAAACTGTAACATTAAGTTTTCCTCACTTAGCCGTTTAAATAGCAGCTCCTGGCCCCGGAAAAGCCAATACCTAATAAATTAGAAAGGATGCATGAATTATGTGACTAAAGTACAGTAGTTGATGCTTTACTTAGCCAAGTTTTGCAAACTTCATATGTCTGTCTTCTGCATTCCCTTTTGTCATGTTTTATGCATAGTAATGTAGAAAGAATTACATAAAAATCACTATACATGTTATTTTATATAATCACCTGGTGGTTATTCTTGACAATACTTGTAAGTGAACTGTTAGAGTGATGCATCTAGAAAGTCTTTTGAAATGTGTCATATCAAGGTGGTAGTGGGGGGTGAGGAAGTATCTTCCCTGGTATGTAACATCTTTCAGAGAAAGCTTGCTTTTTCTCCTTACAACTTTGCATTTGTTTGAAATTTTCCAGCATTCAAATGGGTGAGAGAGAGGGTAGGGCGTGAGGACATGCTCCTCTCCCATACACATTCTCCTCTACTTGAAACAGTTTTTCTCCTCTTCCTCTCCCCTCCCATCTCTAGTCAGCATGCAAAAACAAAGTGAGGAGAGATAGCTTGCATACCAACTACCCTTATCTTGATGTGAACACCTAGTATCGTAGATGTGCAGGTTGATGCTCATCTCCTACCCTTCTGTGTAGGTCATTAAGAACCGTTTTTTTTTGTTTGTTTGTTTTTTTCCTCACTCTACTGAAATACCCTTCTGCAGAGCTATTTAAACAATTAAATCCAGACCAGTATTTGGAAAATTTAAAAAAGAAAAAATATTTGTCATTTATTTCACCAATTAAATCTTTGTACCTCCTCTGCTTGTCTTTGCTGAGAAATTATTACACTGTGCAAACAGTATCGGTGTTTGACACATTTCACAAATGCTAATGTGTATGCTTTTCCCCCCTCCTCCCCTTTTCTCCCGGTTTTCTTTCTGTTCTTCATTTGCTTCATTGGAATGGGAACTGTGGAAAAAATTCCTTGGCACTCTGACACCAGAATCCTTCATCTTGGAGAGACCACGATGATGCAACCTCAACGCACTCGGCAGGCACACCGGGGCCCTCCAGCGGGGGCCACGCTTCCCAGAGCGGAGACAACAGCAGCGAGCAAGGTAAAAGGTCAAACTTTTTTCCCTCCACAAAGTAGGCATGACTAAAATAACTCCAGCCTTTTTTGTTATATCAGTACATCTGCCTTAGAATAAACATGGAGTGGCAGACTTGCAGTATAATCAGCTGTAACTTAGAGAGACGGTATTTCCTTTTCCTAACCTACTTAGCTGCATTTTATTATTATTTCAAAGCGAAATATCTAATCTTCAAACAAGCTTTGTAACAACAATTGATTAGTTCTGCCAATTCCTTTACAAATTTGGTTATCTACAGTTTATTTTTGTGTGGTGTAAGTAAATATAATGACAGACATACTTTCCAGCTGTGATGCAGTTGTTTGAGCTGGGTTATAGATGGAGAATTTAACCTGTAGTGTTCACTGGGGAATTGACTCCTATATGAAGTTTCGAAGCTGCTAAATTATCTAAAGCAGAAGCAAAGCCCGAACTGGACAGAAAAATGTTTCCTGAAATGTTTGCTCATACAAACTTGCTTCTGCTTCTGAAAATCTGGATTCAGAATGGTAAAGAGAGAGGCACCTGAACTGTAAAACCTCTGCTGCATCTATACAGTGAAGCCTTCTTAAGGGTTTGGGAGATTTGATTATTATTTCAGAGTTTTTTGTTTTATTTCCTACTGCATTGCGCCTTGTGTGTGGTCATTTGCATCCATGCTGAGTGAGTGTCAAAGTCTGTCATTCCGATAGGATAGTGTTGCACTTGCTTGTTAGAAGTATAAGTGACTCCAGAAGGTATAAGACTCAAGCGTCAAGTGCTAAAAGTTGGGCAAAGATGGTCTACTGTTGCTCTTGAATCAAATTGGAATTGATTATTTTTAAGACCAAAGTTTAAGGTAAGCTCTGTTCTTGGGGTTTTTTTGTAAACATGTAAGTCTTAGCTAGCAGGACATTACCTTTACAAGGTCTTATGATACGCTTCCTCTGCCTCCTGCATCTGCAACATTTTGCCACTGTGTTTCCCCCACTTGGGGGTTACACATGCCAAATAAATCCAGCTGAGGGGTTTGCTATCCAAGGAGCTGTGTGGGATTCCAAAACCGGAGAGAGAAGCAGCCTTTGGGATAAGAGCTGTGGTGACTACCCTTGCACTGCAGGCCGCTTCCCACCGCAGTATCTGCCACACTTAGGCAGCAGAGCAGATATGTGACTTCATGTCTCTCACGTGGCCCACTGTTTGGCACAGAGCTCCATCCCCTCGTCTGTCTCGCGATCTGGTGTCATACCAGTTGCAATTCTAGGAACTTGCAAAGTTTGTTTCTGGTAGAGTGGCTTGGGTTCGTCTCCTATTTGTATGAATTGTTTATACATTTGTTAATCTTATTGCTGATAGAACACAACCATGGCACAGGGTGTGATCCAGCTCCGACATGAGTCACACAGAATTTTTTTTCTGTGTGATTGGATTAGGGCTGTACCAGGCCCAGGTTCAGCAGCTAATAAAGGCAGAGCTTGATTGCTGAGCAGTGAATAGGTGTTATGTCTGTTAGCTGGCCATACATTGTGTATTGTGGCTAAGATGCTTTGTGTAGCAGATGATCATTTGCACACTCAAAAATGATTCCTTTTAGTTGTCTGCCACAGTGCCTTCATTCTATCCTTAAGGAAGAAATTTCTCACACCTGTATCTCCACTCTGCACCAGCAACACCTTAGAAATGAGAAGAGTTTCTTCATTGAGCCATGCTTGCTTTAAAGAAATATCTTGTATTGACATCCAGAGATCTTGAACTTCATTAGTCTGATTTCTTGTAACATAACTCGGGGTGCTCGAGAAGTATTGCTAAGCATAAGAAAAAGTAGCTGATGACACCTACACCAACTTCCCATCAAAGACTGAGGTTTCCGGTAATAGATACGATTTAAACCTGTTACACTCATTTCTGCAGAAGGAGAACAACTGCTGAAGGGCCAGAAATCAGTCGCTAGTGCTGCCCAGTCTAGCAGGTTAAAACATCACTAGTATACTTCCTTTTGTGCTCAGTTGGGCCTTTTAAAGGAAAGCAGTCGTCCAGTGGCAAATCAGCATTCCACTCAGCTGCTGGCAGTTGAAAGATGTATGATGCTACAGCAGCGGCAAAATTCCCATTGGAGACAGCTTTGGATTGCTCTCCCCCCTCAACCTTGGGAAAGACTAAAGAGAGGGAGGACTGTATTGAGAGTTTCTTGTTTCCTTGAGAGGGAGCAGGATTTACTTCATAACTTGTGAACTAGCAGTGAGTCAGTCCCAGGCAATACCAAGATGGGTGGATGCCCTGTTGAGCTATTCTGGTGCAGTTGCTTTTTGGGGTAACTTGGTTTCCCAAGTTAAGGTTTCATTCAAGACCTTCCACAAGTGCTGATTCCCATATTCCACTTGCCCCAAAGGATTTCTTGGGAATGGGAGCTCATTAGAGAATCTTGAGTTATGTTAGCAATTTATGGCCTCCTTCCCTGATGCCTGGTGGCAGCAGAGATTGATTCAAGCTACAGTCAGTCTCTTCTGGCTCTTGAGAACACTTTTTCCAGGGGTCTCTGCTTTTCCTTAAGTCTATGATGTATGGCTTGTGATGTTTGTTTTTTTTCAGGGGGGAGATGTGGTGATAGAAAGGAGTTGGGTGAGTGATAACATAATTTTTGCAGGCTCTCTCTGTGTGAGGTATATCTATTTATTACACAGGAGAATCCATCCATAATTCTTAAAGGTATAGGCATTTTGTCTGTTTATGGAGGACAGTTTCTCCACAACAGTGAGTGACTGCCCTTTGGCATCAAAAGGGTTAATCTAGTTGGTGTCTGATATTATTAGAAACATGCTGGCATTTAAAGAGTTAAGAAAGGAGCCTTCAGGCAGTAAATGTTGGAAGATTATCCTAATTTTATTAGTGGTGAGTGTCTATGTTGTTCTTAACATGTCACCTCACTTGTTCAACAGAGAACTAAGCTATACAACTTATCGATCATCTAGCAGACCAAAGTACTAGAGACCTGCAATCTACCAAGCATTTATTGACTTTATTCCAGTTTAGATCCACAAATGCAGATCAACACTGTGTAATACTGTTTTAAAGATTAGTAATTGTGTTGTGGGCCTGATCAACTTTCCTCCTGACATGGAAAGAGAAAGAGTTGAATATATCCAATAATAAAAATAAAACTCTCTAAACATCTTACAAAGGAGAAAAAGAAGAAGCCGATTTAATGGTCTAATGAGGCCATCTTCCAGAGACTTGTTTTGTGTAGGGCTTGCTTTGACCTTTTGCTTTGCTCAGGAGCCCAATGCTTCATTTTTCACATTCTTGCAATTACGTTAACGCTTCAAGCATTTCTGACTCCAAGTCAGCTAGCAACACCAGGCATAACTCAACACTGTGAGTTTTTCTCCTCTCTGTAGATTCATTAACAGGTCACCGGGGTCCCAACTGAAATTTAAAACTGACTGGTTCTGTTGGGTTAGCTGAGTTATAGCAAGGGAGATGGCAGGAAAGGGGCTAAGAGAAGGGGAGGGGAGAGAGAAGACCCTGGGGTTTTTGCCAGGGAATATATGTGTAAAAACCTTAAGTGGAAGATTAAAAGGTGTGTGTAGCTTTATCATCCACCTTTTTCTTTGGAGCAGAGAAAAACACATCTGAAAGTCTTCTGGGGTATTGTGTTTTCCTCATTCTTTTTGAAACAAAGTGAAAACAGCCACTGCCTTTACGTGCAAGGCTAAACGACTTCTAGAATTCGTCATCAGTTTGTGCTCCAGTGATGGATACGATGCTCCCAGACTTTAATTCCTATTTAATCTCTTTATGGGATATTTCAAATAATGAATATGTCAGATTATGCATGAAAAGTGGGAAATAAATCTTTTTAAGGTTTAAAAACATGTGGTGTACAGGAAAGCACTAGGGAATAGTTTCAGTTTCATATTTTATGATACTGGGATTGTATACCTGATTTGTCATATTCTTAGTTCAGTCATTCAAAGGGCCTGATTCAGCCAAGGCAGACGAAATCTGTGTTCCTTCAGGACCTTTCAGGAAGTTCAGCATCTTTTTAGGATTAGGCCTGGGGTGATAAACTTGACCATAAGTGAGAAGCCAGAAACAAGAAACTTCTTCTAAGTTTTGCAGCAGTAAAAATACAAATGGGCATCGTATCTGCTTTGCTTTACCCATGTGAATAGTTCATTGGTGAATGGGTTTTTTTGATTTGGTGCTGGGTTTTTTGTGTGTGTGTGTGTTTTTTTGTTTTTTTTTTTTTAATGGAACTTCTTGTGCTGAATGAAGATCTGCCCCTTTATATATAATATAAGCTACTCTGAAGAGCAATTTTTTAAAGTAGTTTTGAAACACTTTTCTGACGGCTTAATGTTTGTCCCACAGATTTGGCCACAATAGTTTTCTGTGGCAAAGACTTATCATCTGGTCTGGGGCAAAGTCCACTAAGATATTAGCTGCAATTATGTGTTCATCCCAGGTTACGTCTCTGGATTAGTGCATGTTGGAAAAATTAGATAGTATACCTCTCCATTATATACCATCTTGTAATAATTATAGTATACAAATCAAATCTGTTTATAAAACTAGTTGTTAATGCCCAAAGGCCTGTCCTAGTATAGAAACTCTACTGAAACTCTGTAGCTTTGAACCAAACTCCAATAGGTAGGAAAAGGAGGATAAGTTGTTGTTAATGAAATAACACATTCATGCGAAGTCTCCGAAAGCTTAATATCCAAAAGCTAATGCTACAACTTCTTTTTCCTAGTTCTGAATGTATAGGTAAGCCTGCTGAAGCTAGTACACATATTTATCATGAGGATTCAGAATACATTTTTATTTCTTTGTTTTTTTACCTACAAAGCTATAGGGTACGGTTTTATTGGAAAAGAGCCACTTTTTGTAAGAAAGTAAATTCCTAATAGAAGTGCTCAAATATCCAGACTGTGAAAAATCAAACTTGCTAATAAATAATGCTTCACTGGAGAGGCCTTATTTCAGAAGGCATCACTCCCATAAAGGTGAACTGCATAAAGTATGAAAAACTCTCAAAGAACAATGACTTTTTTCAGCTGGGGAAGATGCAGGAAGAGAGTAGCCTTTATTAATTCATCTTTTCCTTTCAAGTTTGAGGGGCCTGTCCTTGTGTTGATATGTATGAGTAATTCCCATTAATGGTGATGGGAGTTATACATGTGCATTGACAGAAGAATAGACCCCTTAGTGTTCAAAGCCCATGAAATTTACATTTTTTCCATTGCTGTAATTGAGATGTTGACAAATTGGAGAATATTGATTAGCCTTTGTTTTAAGTATTTCTTGCCAAGTTTGCTTTATTTTTTCATGGTTTGAACAATGGTGTGGGTTCAGCAACAATGAATAATAAGGGTAGAGTAAAGATAACTTTGTATTTCAATATTTTGATGTGCCAATATGAAATAAATTCTTAGGCAAATGGAATATGTTGTTTTAATCATTAGCTATGCATGAAAGAAAAATTGATGTTGACATCTTAGCTGTAAAATCGTTGTAATGGGGCCTTCGTTACAATTCATTTTTGTAAAATTCATTTTGTACGTTTTGCAGCAATTGAACAATCCCTGCGCTGTGAATAGGCAGAATTCCCAGAAATACTGAGACAGTTGGCCCAGTAACTGCCGAGCTCACACTGCACACCACATGCACATTAACCATAATGATGCCAGAACCAGCTTAGCTAAATATAGTCACATTTTAGTATCCTCACATCCCGTCTTTTCTTCCTATTACGTGAAGAAATACATCTTTTTGCAGTTTTTATCTGACTGTTCGGGTCACTGAACATTTACGTTCCTATTCTCTATTCCATAAATAGTATTGAAATTTCATGGTGAATCTTTGCTTCACTATACAGTTTTGCTAATAATCTGGCTGGTGGCAACTGCAAATTCCTCACATTTTGTTAAATTAAAGCTTAGAATGGGGAAGGTGGTGGTTTAACATATTATACTTCTATTTAAGATTCTTACCTCATTCTTAGCTTTTAATCCATTTAGGGTTTTTATATTTAGGTATAAATAAAAATTTATATATGCATTAGAAAACATTTAGTTCCATATTTGTGATATGTTGTGCTGGGATTTCAAGTTCAGCACAGGAAAACTCTGTCAGTGGAATATTTTCATAGTGGCAGTAATCTCTTTAAAATAACCCTAAATACAATATGACAGATGCCATCTGGAATAATCTTTTGCTAGTTGCTTTCAACTTTTATTTTTTCCTACAGCTGAGTTCATCCACAACTGGTCACTTACTGTTACGGTAAACATAGCAAACTCTTTCCTCCTTTTGGGAGGTGAATGTTCAGAGACAATAACTAAACAATTTTACGCAGGAGATTGTTGCTGTTGAGAGGTTTGCTTCTGACTTCATGTTTCTGGGTGGTTTTAGATATATGTATGTGTATACATGTGTGTATATACATGTATATTTATGTATTTGTATTTCAAAATGGAAAAAGTAGAATTCCCCCTTAGGCTGTTCTTCACATCTCAGATCCTATTCAGACTAACCCAATTTGCCTCCAAACGTTAGATAACATTCCATTTGCTAATTATAATTGTATGTTTGTTACAATATTAAAGGCTTCATAACACAAGACATTCAAACATACAGTAGCTATTGCTTAAATGTCTTCCTGTGCTGTTACAGACTGAGTAATTTCTTCCTATATATGCCAAGTTATTTGAAAGATCTAGTGTTGGAATCTCTGGATTTATTTTTTTTTTTTTCAACTTAGTCATGTAAAGGGATGTCTCCTGATGCCTGTTAGAGTTTAATTTAGAGTAGTAATTAAACTTGAATACTGCCTCATAAACAAAAGATAAACAATAAACCAGCCACATTCCCTGCTGTTTCATAGCTTTCTTTCCCAGATGTTTTAGCCTGATAATTTTTACATAGTGAACTACCTAGCATGGAGTGCTATGGACAGAGGTCAAAGCCTGGTTCTTTATAGTGGGTTTTAAAAACTTTTAGTTAATGGAATACTACAGAGTTTTCCTTTGTGTAGCTGATAAAATTGTCAGATACTGAAGGACACACATTAAATGACTTTTTAATTCTCTCCCTCTTGTTTAACAAGATGGCACTAATTTAAAAAAAACCACAAACTTTATTTTAACTGCTGATGACCAAAGAATATTGTTATTTCTTAATATTAGGGTCCTTGGACAGCACGTCAGAATCCTCTGTGTCATCTTTAAAAAATAAAAATGCCCTTGAAGGAGCTGCTCTCTCCATGCCCATCTTAAGCAACTACGGAAATGTTCACAGTGGAAGGCCTTTAATTTTTCAAACTGCTCCTCAGGCTGCCGGAGCTTGTGTGTCCGTCTCTGGACTGCTTCTCTGTCAGCCATGATCTTTCTAATTGCCAGGTACTAGTAGGCCATTCAGCTGCAGAAGCCATGTTATTTTCACTGGGTGGGGTAATTACTGAAAGCTGAGAATAGCTGCACTAAAGACACAGGGATACTTTCATGATCCCATTAGCATAAGAGAGGGTAAATTATTCATGCCAAGTGAGGATTCTATGGGGAAAAGTATAGTTAATGCACATAGTTTTTAAATGTATCCCTTTCTGCTCTGAGACTAAATTCTGGTTGGATTCATTTCTCAGACATTTACAGGAAAGCTCTAGTGGCATGTTAGACGCAGTTCATCTCTCTCTGTTTGCAGCGCTCTCAATAGAGACCATCTGGCAAAGATCCAAAAGGTGATTAAACAAAATGATCAGCTCTTGTTGCTGTGTTACATGTCCAATACTCTGGATTAAAAAACATGACCCACAACATTCAGCTAACATCCTTTTTTTTTTTTTTTTTCCTCTTTCCCCTTCCCCTGTAAGAATTCAGATGGTCCACAAATGTCTATGCCATCTTTGTGTCCTTATGGCCCATAATCATGAACAGGTTGTGCAAATGGCTCTTTCTGTGACACGGTCTGTTCCAGCAGCATAGAAACATTTCATATTAATTGGGTCAGTCTAATGTTCATAACGACATGGGGAAAAATTACCCAAATGTGTTCTTATAGTAAACACTTCAAACGTGCCTTTCTTCTATTAGAAAGTGAAATTTGACATCAGGCTCATGTGGCTGATTTATTTTTTAAGATGGAAGAAAATCAAAGCTTGACACTTAATCTGCTGAAAATAGTTTAAAGACCCATCTAACCAAACAAAAAAAAAAAGGGGGGGGGGGGGGGAGGGGGCAGGCAGATATGAGCTGTGGTTTAACACCACAATCAGGGATGAATTTACAATGCTATTCAGAAGAGTACTCCCTTATCATAAACAAGCTGATAATCACACTGAATCTAACTCCCCGTTAGCTCTTTCTTTGCTCACAGAGGTCAGTGTACATGTCCTCCTTAAGCCATGATATGTTGCTGTTGAGTCAGACAGAACATTTGTACACCTTATGTCATATTTGGAATTTAAGGATTAACACTATATACTTACCAGAAAACCCAGCTAATCAGCAAGGTAATTTTTCAATCCAATCACTTCAATGCCTGAGTTAAGGTAAAAATGCCAAGACTGTGAATAGGGGACATATGTATCTTATCCTTTTGGGGTTGCACCAAATGCCAAGTAGTAGTGTAAATTCAACAGAAACCAGATATTGTTGGAAAGTAATTAAAGAAATATTGAGATTAAACCTACCATATGAGTGAAATATTTGTAGGCTCACTTTGTTGCATGCATAACAATTTGTATGGAATTGAACAGTGTTTCTTTCTCTTTTACTTCTTGAGTTGTAGTTTGTTAAACATGACAGAGGAAACCTCTCTGTGTATTCAGCCATAGTGTTGGAGGGATCTTCTTCAACCTGAGGATGTTTGCAGTCCAAAATCAGCAGGTTTACTTAAAGGAGAAATGTATTAATTTAAAAAGAATTTAAAAAAAAAGAAAAGAAAATGTAAAGCTTCCAAACCTGTGCCAAGAAAAATTAAACTCCACTTTTGAAAGCTTAAAAGATCCAGTGAGGCTGTCAGCTCTCTTTCCTGTGCCAGGTTGTTGTGGTTTAACCCCAGCCAGCAACTAAGCCCCACACAGCCTCTTGCTCGCTCCCCCGCGGCAGGATGGGAGAGGGAATACAAAGAGTAAAAGTAAGAAAACTCATTGGTTGAGATAAAGACAGTTTAATGGATAAAGCAAAAGCTGTGCATACAAAGCAAAACAAGGAATTAATTCACCGCTTTCCATCAGCAGGTAGGTGTTCAGCCATCTCCCAGAAATGAGGGCTCCGTCGCATGTCAGTTACTTTGGAAGACAAGTGCTGTAACTCTGAATGTCCCACTTCTTCCTTCTTCCCCCAGATTTATAAACTGACCATGGTGCTATATAGTATGGAATTCCCCTTGGGTCAGTTGGGGTCAGCTGGCCCAGCTGTGTCTCCTCCAACCTCTTGTGCACCCCCAGCCTACTTGCTGGTGGGGTAGAGTGAGGAGCAGAAAAGGCCTTGACCTTGTGTAAGCACTGCTCAGCAGTAATGAAAACATCCCTGTACTATCAACACTGTTTTCAGAAAAAATCCTGAACATAGCCCCATACTAGCTACTAGAAAGAAAATTAACACTATCCTAGCCAAAGGCAGCACAAAGGTGAAAGCAGAAGCTAAAAGGTGAGGAGAACACTTCCAGAATGCTCAGAGAGAGGAGGCCAGCAAAGCTCCCCTACCATCAGGGCAGCCTGGCAGATGAAAGGGTCCCACATAGCCTTGGGGGCTAAAGGCTATTACAGGGCAACTGATGCTCTGTTATCATGCTGATTTTCAATTGATTTTTGCCAGTACCGCACTTGTTGAAGGCCCTCTAGAGCATCAAACACTGCATTATGGCACTACACAGTGTAAGATGTGGGGCCTTTTGTCTTTCTGTCTTGTCTTTGCCCAGGAGTACTAACCACTCCATGATTGCTCCAGCTTCTGAGCTGTTTTTATATCTAGGGAAATAGGTGAAGGAAATTTGACAGCTATCTTTAGTTGTCTCTTATGTGATTTGACACATTTGTTTGTAGTTCTAATTTGTCAAACAAGTCTGGTTTTGAATTAGTGTAAAACTTTGCTTTCAATTTGTGAAACTACTTCTCACTTACGTAACTGAGCACAGGGTACTAATAAACCCAGCTCTGATGTCTAAATATACTTTTGTCTTTCTCAAACTTGTACGATTCTTTTAATTAACTGGTACTAGAGATTGTTAAAGTTAGATCTGGGAGTGCAGGAAGGTTTCTACAGGTTGAAGTGAGCAATTTCTCCTATTTTCTCACTTCTTTCTTCACTTAAACTGTTGTAGGTTTTTCATTCACAAAAAAATTAAGCCATGTACATGTAAGTCTTGATAAACTGAGGATTTTTTAAAATCAAATTAGTGTCTATATGTTTAGGATATCACCTTTAAATAAATGCTTACCATTTTAACTGGGGGTTTCTACTGGCTTGTGCAAGTCATTGTGCATGCAGTAGATGTAAATGAGTACTTTAAAATGTTTGCAAGGATAAAAATGTACGTGTGAAAACACATGTAGAAACTTAGACTTGCAGCTTTCTGATGTTATGGGAACTATAATAAAGCAGTATAGTCATAAGGATAAGATAATATCAAGAAACAGCCATGGCCATCCTAACTATCCTGCTAGCTGCAGGCATGATCCAAACAAGTATGACCAATGGGAACACATCTGTTAGTTTGGTGGCCTGCCTGCATCTCCTCAGTTTGTTGCCATGAAGTAAGGATATAGCTGTCCACCTGGAAGCAACTAAGTGCAGAACCAAATCTGATAGGACTTCATGTAAGTAACAAGCCCTCTCTGATGTACAATTCTTCTCACCTATAATCTGTACAAGGGGCACAAGGGTGAATACTTAGATATTTTGTGAATGGTTTGAAGTGTTGTCGGACTGCTCTGATACTCCAGAAATGCAGGGTTATGTAGAAAATTCAAGTGCTTTCTTTTGTTGGCCTCCCTGAATTTCACAAAAGCAATGCTGGATATACTGCATTAGTAAATTGAATTGCTTATTTTAATGCTTCCTCTTTTTTCAACAAAGGTGAAAATAAGCAAACGAAATAGCCTTTTTGCATAGTACTGTTTTCAATTAATACACTTCAATACACTCTGTATTGTTTTCAATTAATAAGACTTATGAAGGGAACAGTAAAAGATGATAAAGTACTTTAGTGATATCAGCATAATGATGACAAGTCTAAAGTGAAGTTTCCAATGTTTAAAAAATTGTTGTATCAGTATATATATATGTATTCCTTGTTTACTAGGTTTTTGGTTGGTTGACTGCTTTCGTTTTTCTCTCTCCCTGTGCAAGCATAGTAACATAGACTAAGACTACTAACATAGATTAAGACAAGCATAGTAATATAGACTGATCACTATTAGTCTATATTACACTGAGAACTCCAAAAGCTCTAGTCACACTATCTAGCGACTAGGATCACTAAATATGATTCTGTGTTCATATTTAGGTCTTAGGCATCTAAAGATAATGTTGGATGTTGTAGAATAAGATTGTGCAATGCAGTGTCATTTTGTGGGGTTTTGGTTTAGCTTTTTTTTGTGTGTGTGGCTTTGGGGTTTTTTTATTATTCTTCTTCTTTAGGATTTTCTTACTACTCTAGGACTATAGAACAGGCTGTTTAGTGACCTTGCACATCAGTAGTTCTGTCTTTTAAGACGGACATTGGTTTTTCTCATCCTGGCATAAGATCTATCATATCCCCTGTACTGTTGTCTAAGAGTTTGCAGCATGTACACAGGCAGTGGTGGCTAAGAATGAAAGCTTAGGGCGTCGGAACTGGCAGCAGTTTCATGGATAGTCTGCTTCATATTTGGAAGGTTTTTGTTAACTATGAAATGCAGTTTATCCGTTTTGGGTGAGGGGAAAATTTATAACATTTTGTGTAACTATTTTACTGTTAATACTGCTCTTAGTCTTAAAAAGCATACTGATCTAGATTCAGTAATTTGAGTTTCTACAGAACTTAAAATAACATTTTCAAATGTACCAACTGGGTGTCTTGATCACAGTTACAGTCGTTATGAAAGGTCTGTCTTTTGTTTATGAGTCAGTGATGGACTGTCCAGAGGTTTAAAGGAAGGGGGTGGAAATCAGTTAAAAGCAGTTCTTCCTTCTTGGAAAAAAGAAGAGGAAGACACTATTCACATAGGATCCTGATCCATCTTGTGTGGAGTCATGGCAATAACCAGGGCACTGCTGCTTTCAGATATGCAAAGTTTGGGTCAAATGCATCCACATAAATGAAAACAATGATTCGTATATCTTAAAAAATAAATACACAAAATGAACCTTTTAATTTTTTGTGAATTCCCATAGAAACTACTGCCATTAAGACTCGCAGGATCTACAAAAAGACATCCATAAGGGTCTAATACTTCCTAATATTTCTGAACAAAATTTCATCATGCCTTACATTTTAGAGGACAAATAATAATAAACGCCAGATTTTTTTATTATTTATACAGGAAATTTTTTAATTGCTTTTTTCCTTTGGTGGTTTTGAAATGTTAATGTGAGCCTCAGAGAAAAATAAAATTGTGTTTTCAGTTTAATTAATTTCTTGAAATACTAACACTTATTCAAATCTGTTGGAAAGAATAGACTTATGCAGTAAACTCAAAATTAACTTTAAGGAATTTGGCTGCTGTTATTTGTGTTAAAGATAGAAATTCACCTCGTGTGCAGGTATGTGTGGAGCTGAAAGTAGAAAATTCTTCATTTTCTACTGTTATATATGGGTGGCTTATAAGTGACAGCCCCAAAGCTTGGCTGTGTTTGTATTGTTTGTGAAGCTATCTTTACCCCAGCATGAGGAGTGAACACAGGGAAATTGTCTGGCAGCAGAGTTGGCATAATGGCTTGGTGCCCCTATTCCTACCTACAGCCCAGGTAGGGAGCAAAGGAAAGAGAAAGACAAAATGGTTTCCTGCTGCTCCACTGACTTCCCAGCTGCTCTGAGCCTGAAGTTCATTGTGAACTCCAGATGCTCAAACTTGCGCCAAGTGCTGTCCTAAACTGCTGGCCGCATAACTTGTGGAAAGAGCTCAAATTATTTTATGGACACCCTTGGCACTAAACATTTCTCATGCACAGGCTAGAACTGGGGTCTTCTACTTTCTTATGTAAACAGAGCATTTGCTATAACTGACAAGAGTTGCTGGAGCAGCCATGAAAGTGAGAGAGGGGAATTCAGAAAATTCTCTATTAAGATGTGATTTGTACCATGAAATTTTTTGACAACCCTGGCATTTAATTCTTAGATCAGTAAAGAGTGCTTTTTCCCTTATAATCTTGAGTTATGCCCACCAGCTTATTGTGGCTACACTCATTTAAGCAATTACATTTGTTTAAACTTTCCTTGAGCCTTTCCACATGCAGCTGTAAGTTAGGCATACCTAGACTTAAGGCAGTCCTTGTTTGCAGAGAGTCCAGCAGAAGTGAATATGACGAATACATGCATATAATTTTATTGCAGGACTTGGTGCTAAGGTTTTAAATAATTTACAAGCGTAAAATTCGGAAACCTGCGTGAACTCCTTGTCTAATTTTACACTCCTGCTTAAAGATGGAACATTGCTTAAATAGCACAAATCAGAATTTTTCAACTTGGAGCTGCCTTCCTGATTCCTTCCACCTCAGATTTACCACTTACTGATGGTTCTCTATTTCGTGGGACTCCTGACCCCATACATCTGTTAAAGGGGATAGTTCAGGATGAACACAGCCTCCTACTCAGTAGGACCGCAGTGTTCTCTTAGCTTCTACTAGATGCTTGAACAAGCAGAGGGCTTAAGTGAAATCCTTTAGCTGAGCCAAAATCTGTTCTTATTTAGGGACTAATCCAAAGCCTGTTAGATCAACAGAAAGACTTTGGTTGACTTCAGTGAGCTTTGGATCAGGCCCTTCCTTGCTAATACATCTGAAATCAATGGAGCTACATTGGGCTTCTGCCAGTAAAAAAAAGGGAGAGGTATTGTCCTTCTGCTTTATTTGTACAGTACCTAACACACTGAGGTCCTGGTGCTCACAACGGTGTTCCCAAGTGCTTCAACAACTTGGTGTTCATGGACTCCCATTCAGCTGGGTACCTAATTCAGTTGTTTAAAACAACCGTGTATGCTGTCCATCCAGCTCATGCCCAAGCATTATTTTGGTCTTCTAATGTTTTGTATCAAGAAATTTCTTGTGAAAAGTATAAAGGGAAGATGACAGTTTTTATATCAGGAAAAAATAATATATATATATTTTTTAATATTTCTGTACTATCAGATTGTAAAGAAAACCATTTTGAATGAAGAATATTCAGTCCATAGAACCCAAGGATTGTAACTTGTACTCTCATCTCACTGCCTTGAGAAAATTATTGAAGCCCCATGCCTTCTCTACAGTCAAAAGGCTATTACCTTTTTATTATTATTTCGTTATTACTTTTTATTTTTACTTCTCAGTGTTAAACTATAGTCCAAATCATAATTGCCACCTGTGAAAGATTTTAATGTAATAATTAGCATTATAGCAATGGCAAATATTTTTAGACAAGAAGTGGCAAAGGATTTAAAGATCCTATGCACACATCAGCATGGACCTTCTATTTTCAGAAGTGCCTGTGACACCCAAAGTCGGGCCTCAGTCTGGCAAGGACTTAAGCATTGCTTGAGTCTGTATGTTGCAAGTCATGTTCTTGAAATAGAGGCCCACAGTAGAGTTAATGTTGACCACCTCAGCCTTTGTAGGATTTGTTTTCAATTTACACTTTCATTGTAGTCCTAAACTACAAATATTTTCATTAGAAAGCAAGCTGCTAAGTTTTGTTTGTTTTAACTTTACACTTTTGATTAGATTTCATATGCTTCTAAGTCCATGCACTAAAGATTCATTTTGTGTATTCAGATACTTAATATATTTTGTGCAAATCATCTGTCACCATGTGCAATTGTATTTGAGTATGAAAAATTCCTGTTTCAAGCCTTTTTTGTGTAGTATATTTAGACATAACTTTCTAGGTGAGAAACATTGGACTTAATGTTTTGTTTTAATAGTCTTATTTTTCTTCAGTAGTGTTTTATTAATTTAGTGTAAAATGGTAAATTCTGTAAGTTTAAGGTATTACACAATCAAGTTTTGATTTAGAGGTTACCAAAATGCTTAATGCATATAGATGCCTTTCATTTTAGGGAAACAGGGAGAGGCTGATCTGCCTAGCATCTCAGCTGGCTTGCAATTTGGACTTTTCTGTGCTTTCCATATGCAAGGATTTAAAAAGAGAAATTACTTCAGTACTCATTCTTCAGTCCAAGGAAGAAGCAACAATGCCGTTTTCTAGTTAAAAAAAAAAAAAAACAAACAAAAAAGAAACCACCAAAAAAACCCCACAACATAATGAAAACAATCTTGTTGGTGCTAAATGTTTCCAAATTTTAGTTACTTACAGATTTTACTGTTTTCTTTCAGTTTTAAGATACCATATCTGAACTTCCCTGAAGTTCATAAACTTACTTCAGTGACTTGAGTTAGACAGAGGTGATAGCTAACCACTGTGTATGTGCCCATTTTCTTCTGTTTTGTTTTTTTATTCTGTCTCATAATAATGAAATTCATCCTACCTTATCCATTTCCAGAAAATCTTCTGTAGTTCATGTCTGCAATGATAGATGAAACACTTTCATTTAGCTGTGAATTGATTATCCTAATTATTTCTCTGAGTTAAATCTTATTAACAGTTCATATTCCCAGCTTTGAGTGTAGTTTGGCAAAAAGCTCTATGAGCGAGGTTTTAGGAAAGAAAGGCTTTATTGATTTTTATTTTTTTTTTTTTAAGATCTTTCATTCATTCTATTAATCTATAACTCGGGCTCAGCTACAGATTTTTCCTCTTTTTTGTTTGTTTTTTCCTCCGACATTGAGCAGGAATATGTTTCATTATAGTCAGGCCTTTCTAATCTGGTAATTCATCAGTGACATTCAGGATTTGATTTCAATCCCTTCTCTGCTTACTTGTAAACTAATTCTACAGTCCTGGGACCACCAAAGAGAATGTCATTTTTGCTAGAAGTCCTCACTGTCAGAATTCAGGTTTACAGTATGCCAATTAACCCTCCTTTAAGCTCTTCCAAATGGCTATCAGTTTTGCTTAACAGAAATAAGCTGTCCTTTTATTTTAGAACGAGTAAAGAATTTTACATCTTTCTAAAGCAATTTTCTGCATTCTTACCAAATTCATTGATGTGAATATAAAGTACACAATGGGTCAAATTCTGACTTCAGTGTGAGTTGATGGGAGCAGTCTGTATGTTTCAAAGAAGAATCGATTCACTCTTGGTGTGCCTGTGCAGCAAAAAAAATCTTATCTTTCTCTAATTTTCTTTCACATAATCAAAGAATATAGATTTGAGTTTTTCTCGTGTTATTTTTTATGACTGCTTTACGTGAGCTCACATGAGCTGCTTATGTTCTTAGTAAGGATGTGTGTGTGTGCGTTTTTTTTCTTGTTTATTCACATATAAACATTTTACATGCTTCCTTAGAGAATTTCCTTGTAAGGTTCAGTTCTTAAGAGACCAAGAACTTGTCTAGCACATAATTTGTAAACTATGCAAAAAGCACCCTCCAGCTGAGGCAAACCCTAGAACAATTCACTTGGACCTGCTTTGCTTGCACTGTAGCACTCTTGGATGTATGGGTCTAGTTCAAACTGTGGCTGTAACAAGCAGCAGACACCCATGCACAGCCAGATGTCCAGTGGGGGACCCATGTATTGGTCTTTTGTTCCAGTCTTCCTTCAAACAGCTGTTTGTTGTAGCATGATTCATGTTATTTTAGATAATTTGAAAAGGGTATTCCTTCTGACAACAAAAAAAGCATGTCCTCTGCTCTTATGCCTTCTTCATGCTCTTTAGCTGTTCTTGAGCTGTCTGTCATTTCATGGGACTGGGGTGTAACTTCTACAAGTGAAATGAGATTATTCTATCCAAAAGAAAAGGGAGAACATTGGTCAGAAATGCTGCTGTTAAATTCAGGTGAAACCGTAGATTTTCACTTGTGTCATCACTAAACCTGAGTAAAAGCTGGTATCTCACACTTTCAGAAGAAGGACTTTGTTTCCACCAGGCTTCTTATGCTTTAAATAACTGATTTGGCAGCCTCGATCTACTCAAATGTTACTTTCTTGCTGCCTTTTTATAACAGTTTTTTAAACAACTTGTGAGGAACTTCTTAGCTTGTTTTTAGACTGTTATAGGTAGAAAACATTGACTTTTTTAAAAAAAAGTTTTTCAAAGTAGTTTAGATCCTTAGCATAGCATTAGAATATTTCTTTCTGTAAATCATCTCTCCTACATTGAAAAGAAACTGTCAGTTGGTTTTCTTCCTGTCTTGTATGTGTTTGAAGTTATAACAATAGAAGTTCTAAGCTTTGCCCTCTTTCCCCCCTTTTTTTTTTTATTTTAGTTGATGGCTTTAGAAAGGGTGGTCTTTCTCTAACTTTCTTAGTTACATTAAGTATCTATAAAGGTAGGGTTTATTGATGATGTTCCTTTTTGGTGGTTTTTGTTTGGGTTTTTTTGGGTTGGTTTGTTTTTTTTTTTTAATAGTATGGCAGAGAATAGTAGGACATAAACCTTTTAAAAGTAGATTTTGTAAAATGTAGAGCATGGATAAAGGTTTGTCAGGTTTTGCTTGAATCAGACACATCTGTTAAAAGAATCAGTAGATCTGCAGAGAGGTTATGGCTATTGTCACGTCCAGGGGAATCCACTGAATCTTGGAGTTCATTTAGGATTCCCTCCTGATAAGCAAATTCCCATGACTGCTTTTGAAGCTTTAAAAGCTTTGGTTTTGTTTTAAAAGGCCTCTGAGCATGGGCAATGTTTTCATAGGCATTTAGAAACAAAAAACTGAGCTTTTAAACCTTCAAACATCGCTGTGGGGATTCACTTTGCTTCTCAGCAGACCAAGCCTGAGGTAACACCTGCAAGAAGTGTGTATCTGTGCGTGTGGATTTTGTGAGAATTGTGAAGCTCCATCTCAACTGACCCACAAACGTGACAGCAGTGTGTGTGTGTAAATCTTGTTATGTTTTCCTGTTATTCATTCTAAAGAGCAAGCTATTATTTTGGTTCTGTGGAATTACTGATGTGGGTAAGCCAATTTTGGTTTTAGATTTTTTTCACATCTTCTCCCTGTACATCAGCTGATACAAACACTATGAAATGGCCTTCAGAAGAAACAGGCTGAATGACAGTCCCTGGTTATATTTCATTATCTAAAGGATATTAGAGTTTTTTGCTTCAGCTTTACTTTTTTCTTCTACAGTTAAAATCAGTTGCACAATAAAAGGTAGCTTTCCGTAAGTAGATGCAAACTCATTACTAGATAAGAAATAATGTGCAATACAAATGAGCAGACAAATTGTCAGACAGAAATACTTGTTTGCACTCCTTTTCAACTCCATCTCTTTGCATCTTAAACACGTGAGGTGAAATTTTGTCATGTTTTGGGGGGAAGGGCAAGGCAGTTTTCAGAATTAAGGATCGATTACTAAATTAATATATTAGAAGTGTTTGTCTCCTGTCCTGTGCTGTTCTCAAAACACCTGTTAAGAGAAATAAGCACACATTTTGTGACTGATGATACTAACTGGCAAACTTGGCAACAAATAACCTGCTGAAACTAAAATGTTGATGCAGAACATGTGCTTAACTTAACAGCCCATAACCTTGTTTTTAGAACACTGAAATACCTACCCTGAGGAAAGCTCATAAAATGAAGGTCTTTAAAGTTCATAGATTAGACCAATGAAAACTACAGCCGTTTTTAAGAATGTGTATCTTCATTGACTCCTATTAATTCAAGATGGCCAAGTATATGAAATATGAAACCAAAGCACTGAAGAAGACTTTTTTATTATTCTATTTTAAAGTGGTTTTTCATAGATTGTCTAAAAGAATAAACAGAAAAGGGATGCTTGAAGAGACAAACAGCCTGCATCTGGGTGGATTATGTGCTGCAGGAAGATCTGAAAGAACCTCTGCTTGGTTTCTAAGGGTATTTAATTCAGCTTTTTATGACATAAAATGTTTAATTCCTCTAGAAATTCCCAGTGCCCTTAAGATTCTATTGCTTGAGATTAGGTTGTGTAATTTGGCATATCTCTAATCGTGTTTCCCCATGTGTAACGTTCCAGCCATGTCTGTCTTATTTTACTGTTAAATATATAATTTATAAATAGATAATAATCCTGATAAGCTTGTTTGAATCCATTCTAGAACAAAATTACTTGGTTTGTTTCATGATAGCTTCAAGCTGCTTTTGAGTAACTGTCCTCAACAAAGAAGAAATCTTTGTTATCTTATTCATCTGGAGGCATGGGAAATCAAAAATCTGGGCTACTGTAACAACTAGGACCAATTATTTCTGAAGTGTTCCTTGAGAAATAAACTTTCTGCACCAGGCAAATATGAAGTTGTAACAAATATGTGAGCATACAATTTTACTTTTGACTTGTCCACACAGCGTTCATGTTAGCTTGTTGCTCTTAAATGAAAGAAATTAGAATAGACTATATTAAGCTGAACAAAATTTTCTTAATTTGATTTTTCTGTCTGTGTAACTTTTCTGACAAAAAACTTTCTATCTTCCATTTCACCAAATATGCACTTTTTTGCCTCAATCTATACGCTTTAGTGTTAGACGTTTTGGGATATGGTGGTTTTATTTCTCTTTTTCGGGAATAAAACAGAAGCATCTTCTTGTGCTGAAGAGCCTGACAGAAAGTGAAGATAGAATAGAATTGGCAAAGGGGAGTTGGATTGTTTTGTGGGTTTTTTGTTGGTTTTGTTTTTTCTTTTAAATCTCAGTGTTCCTTACTTTGTTTTTTCTATTTTCTTTTTTCTTTTTTTTTTTTTTTTAATAATTGATCAAAGCTCTGGGGAAAAAACAAGTTGTCCTTAACAAGGAAATTATTTAGAAGTGCAACATGCTTACTTATCTGGATAAGAACAGTGCATTGTTAACAGTGACTGCATGAATCGCATGATGCAACCTTTTGACAACTGAGTGTCTGCTGGAGACATCTGTGAAGGGTGACCTTTCACCCCAAGGAAGAATGCTCTGGAGGTGGGGAATGCCGTTATCTATCTTGGCCCACCATGCAGACAGGCTGCCCACCACTGTCCTTGCACCCACTTGGTTGCATAGCTCTTCAGATACAAATCAGATGAGTCAAAACTAAGCAGATTCTTCTAAAGAGATATTGAAAGCCAACTTGCTTTTGCCTTGGTGGGAAGGCAGAGGTTAAATCAGAGGCCTCAGACAGTATGAAACTAGAATGAAACCCTCAATCTTTAAGTAGTTTCGTTAACTAATAAGTCACCAGAAGAGCGATTGCTAATATCTGATGTGCCTGACACTCCCCGAGATCCTTTACTTCTGTAAATCACTTGTTACCAGTGTTGTTGGAAACCAGTATATACAGCACATTACCCTTCAGACACACAGGTTGAAGTTATAAATTGTAGTGTACAGACACAGAAGGCATCAGCTGTTTCTTTTTCAGGTGACGGGAAAAGGATGGAGGAGAAGAAAGGTTGGGGTACACTGGAGCAGAAATACTAATAAACGGCTGAGAATGTTTTCAGACCAATGTATTTCTGATTTTTTAGGAAAGAAACTTCATTGTACTGGCTGAAATCGCAGAAACTTTGTGTTTAATACTCTTTTTAATTCACAAGCCTGAAATTCTTGGTACAGGTGACTCTCTGAAAAGCAGTATCATGTTAGTGATTGCTGCTTCTAGTAATACGCAACTGTGTTTGCAGTGGTCATTCATGGACAGCCACCAGCTGACTATTAGTCAACAAGGACCCATGTCCCACTTGTTATAGGTGAAGTGGTGATTTTTTGTCCTAAGTGGCTGTAATGCTTTAGGTGTGCGGTTTGGGCTTATGGTTTGTTTTTTTCTTTTTTTTTTTTTCTTTGTTTGTAAGGTTTTTGGTTTTTTTTTTTTTGTGTGTGTGTGTGTGTTTTGTTTAATTTTTTTTTTTTTAGTAAAAACCAGATAATATAAGAATATTTGGGTGCTAAAAACACACCGGCAAATATTCTGTCCCAAAAGGTGGAGCAGTCTTGAAGAAAACAGGTTACGCATTCCCCCCCCCCCCCCCCCCCCCCCAACACTCTTTAGTCCCACAGAACGACTGCATGCTTCAGCACGGATTTTTCTGCTAGTTGGATCCCAGGAGGCCTTATTGAGTGCAGCGCTGCTCAGGGAGTTGCAGCTGTATAAAGTGTAGGGGGGGGGAATGTAGTTTGTACGATTTGCTCTTTACCTTGGTTCTGGTTCAGCATGGCAGCTGCACTCCGACTTTGTGTGTGACAACACAAAGGACAGCAAAAGTGAAAAGCAAGTCAGCAAGTAGAGAGACAAAAGCAACGATCAGCTAATACAGCTCCACATAGCCTAACTAATTTATGAGAAAAAACCTGTTCTGTTCATTGGATCAGCACTCTGAGGAGGCAGGTGGAATTGTAGGAAGTTTTCATTGAGTCTCTGGAGCAACCAAGGAAGTCACTAGAGATTCTTCTCAGTTTGAACTTTATCAGGGTCTACGCTTAATCAATATGGTATTGGAAAAAGAATTAATTACTAAAGCAGAATAAAACAGCTGCATTTTAAACTAAGAATCCATCAATTCAGTAATCTTCCAGTTACAGGCTAGGTGCCGTGAGGATCATTTTGACTTCATGTAATGAGGAACTGAGGGAGTTTCCTCATGAACAGGCTGGGAATTCACATTAGCCTATTTCAGCTATTTGTCATCAGTGCAACTCATTTCTCCCCTTCTGAATTACAATTTGTATTTGATATACTGTCAAACCCACAAAATTCCCATATTCATGGAACTGAAAGCATGAATGCGGAAATCATTGTCACCATGAGAAAAAGTCTTAACCTTCCTGAGCCTCTTTATTCTATAGGCTGCAGCTCGAGTGGTTTCATGCCGGACATACCTCTATTGTGTTCATTGTGAGGGTCAGGGACCTGCCTGTTGAAGAAGCAGTAATTTGAACACAGCCTGTAAATGTTTCATCTGTAATTTCCATAATGGTGAATTTCAAGGAGGGCTGAGAAGGGTTATGGGAGATGAATTAGGTTTTTAGTGAGCTCATTAGGAAGCCAAACAGAGTTTAGACAGCAAGGCGGTGAGTGTGGCTGTAATCAGTTCTGCTCGCTTTGTTCTCTGCCTTCGGGACATTTTTTGAAAACTTCATGGCAGGGGCTGATGAGAATATACTGAGCAGAGGCTGCAATATGATGGTTGACTTGTTGATTTGTAAACCTCTTAATTCATTTTTTGTTCAATTTAATCTTTTCTTTCTTAAGGAAAATTAGTTGAATGTTAGCCCTCTTTGCACTATTCACCTCTTAAATTATGCTCATTTTGAGGAGCTTGTTATGCCTGAATAAACATGAAATGACTTGGCATTTTCCCATAAGAGGCACACCCATTTTAATACCATGTATTTACCATTCCTGGAAATGTCTCATTAACTTCTGAAAATCTGTGAGCATGATATTTTTGGGCTACTGTAACACACCTCTTGGCAGTCACAGAAGGCAGTTTGGTTAATGCCTCATAATATCCATTTTTATTCTCAACATGAAGAAAGGCTCTCTATAGAAAATTGATGCAGTTTGCTCTGCTAATTTTCATGCTCATTCCAATTAATTTAACATGACCCAGATTTTCTTCCTCGGGCTCATCCTGACTAATTAGTAAGGCAACACCTAGAACAAGTTCTGTTTAATAACATCGAGGAACACTAGTTGTGAGTGATTTTGATGCTAATAAAGATATTCACTGATGGGACAGATATTTGATGTCAATTATCGTATGTAATTTAGAAGTCCCAATGTGCTGGATAGAGTATAGGAAGGCTGGCAAATCACTGTGGGAGATGATTTTTTTCTTTTTATTAAAAAGACTTCCAAAGCACCTAGCTATCCTCAGGGACCAATTAGTTTATTTTTTTGGTACAACTAGTAGCATTGTCAACTAATTCCCCTGTAATAGATGGGGTGGTGCTGCTAAGGATGAACAATCTGCAAACCATCAACTGCCAGGGCCCAGGCTTGCATTATTTACTAAACCTTTAACATGTATGGGAAGAGCCACCATGGGCACCAGAAAATGGCTCTGGTTGAGGAGAAAAGTATGGCCTGCTCATCACCTTGAAATAGCTTCTCTTTCCTTGCCATCATCCAGATGAATCTATTTTGTAAGAAGTAAAAGGGGCTGAAAAGGGGCCTCGTTAGTGCTTCATAAATGAATCACGAACTCTGGTGTTTTTTATTTCAGAAAAATGGTCCAGACCTGCACTCCATGTGATAATTCTTTGCTGTGCTCTGAGAGCCAGGAAGAAGTTATCTCCATTCAGATGTGCAGGGCTGGTGCACATGTAAGTGTCCTTGTTGCTGAAAGACTGGCAGCATGGACAGGTCCCAGTTCCTCAGAGCACTTCTCCCTGAGAAAGCTGCCTAGTTCTGTGTGCATCATCAAAGCTGACAGAAACACAGTGTGTGAGGCAGGTGAAGAGTGAGGTCCATAGAGTGTTTTGTCATTGAGTTCAATGGAGGTAGAAGCATGAAGTGCCAAATCTAATTTTTTTACCTGGTCTCTTAGAACAAATTCCCACGCATGCCACAGGAAGACAAAGACTGGATGACACTACTGTTCGTACTTCACAATTTTGGTCAGTCACAGATACAAAAACCTGCGTGATCTCCTACCGAAATTGTAGCACTAAGAGTTGCTTTTGCTCCTAGTTACATAAACGGAAATGCTGCTATTTAGCCGAAGAAGAAAAGAAATAAGATGTCCTGGTGCATCTATTTTGATCACAAGTACTTATGTCCAAAAACCTGCCTTCTAACATGGTATTTCAGGATATAAAGAAAGCATGCTCTCTTTAAGAGACATATTTAGAGATGAAGAATTAGTAGAAACAATAACCAAATGAGGACAGGAATGCACTGACATGTTTGTTTTTAAAAGTAATAACATATAATGTTCATTTATGTAAGAGTCATCACCAATTACTATCAAAAAGAATATTATGTATTACTTTTAAAGCAGTTTTCATTGAAAGCTGTGTTCCTTGCTCATTTGAACACTTTTGAAAATCTTTATTCCGAAAGTTTGCTGAAGGCCACTTTCTGAGCCAATACAGAAAAAGGAATAGAATATCTTGTGTTAGATAATGCTCAAATGCAATTAGCATATCAATTCTTAGCTGCTGTATAAATCTCTGGTAAATTTTTAAAGCTGACATAGTGAAATGCAGGTAAAAATACCTTAACTATAAAATGGCAAAGGGGGGTATTATCTTTGAAGCAAATCTTAATTCCTGAAATCCTATTTGCTTTTTTTTGTTGTTGTTTTTGTTTTTTCTTTTGACTACTGAACCCTGTCATTGGCATCATTTCACAGAGTTTTTAAGAGGCGGGGGGAAGGAGAGAGAAGAGACTATGTGAAGTTTCTTCTAATGCATTCAAACCCTGTAGTTTCTGGATTGATGCCACTAAGCAGCTAAAAAAGGATTCCTGTGAACAGCCTTGCAGTAGGGAGTCAGAGATGACCATGTCTACAGTGATTCCTAGCTGGCGTCAGAACATGACAATTCTGTTGTTCTGGGTCAGCGGTGAATACCTCACTCAAATGGTGCAAAGTCAGCCAGTTCTTAATTTTTTATCTCCTCAAGAGTGCATTCAGTGACTTTATCACTGAGAAGAATGACTCCCCTGTCTAGTGTGATCAAGATCTGGAAATTTGCTGCATCAGCACATTTAGCCCAGACTGCTATTTGGCTGGTGGGGCTTAGGTTTGACTCAGTTTTACCCATCTGAACCTGAAGGAAGAGAAGTCTCGTAACTTGCCATGTCTTTTGTTTGGAGTCCCTACACATAGCCAGCCCTCTGAAGGGGGAGTGGGGTGATGGAAGTTCCCTGGAGCCCAACTTGTGAGGCTCTTCCCTAGGAAGAGCCCAGGCGCACAAACCAGTCTAGGAAGACTTTGTAGGCACTGCATATTTGTCTTTTGCAACACTTTCTGCTACAATGAAAGACTTCAAATGAAATTACAGGTTATGAATTGAAAAGTAAAGCATCAGGTGTCAGCTCTTTTGATCACTTCAACCAGGTCCAAAGCATTTTATGGGGTAATTTGGGTGCAGACATATTTTGGGTGCTGGTTTTTTAGTCATATTATCCCAAAACAATCCAGTGAAATTACAATGGGAGAAAATAAGTTGCCTGTCAGCCTTTTGTGTCTTTTTTTTCTTTTTTTTGTCAGCCACTTGAAATTTTCTGGCCAGAATTCACGTGTCTTTATGCTTGCTTCTTCCAGTTTGAGGAATTTGGATATTCCTAACTGTATCTTCCCTCACAGCTGAAGCCAGACTCTAAGAAACTAGCAGGGACTGTATCGGGGCTTTGGCTCTTAAATGCTTGCTCTTATCATCTGTCTACTGCACTTGAACAACAAAACTTTTCAGGGCTTTCCAGTAGCTGGTTTTGAGCATCCATTGTATGTGTATAGCAGATGAGGCACAGATGGGTTATACTTTACCTTTACAAGGCTCCTTGGAGGAAAAGATTGCTGAAAAATGGTACTCAAAGCAAATATGGGCAGATCCAAAGCACGTGGTTGTGGAAAGTGATTCACCAGTGGAGTGAACATCAGATCGAGCCCTTTATTGTGAGCACCAAGTAGCATACCACTTATAAACATTATTAATTATGTTTCCAAATACCCAGCACACTCTATTTAAAGTATGGGCTTTAACTTAAACCTGCAAGAGCAGATTGTCAGTGTTCTCACGTAACCCTTCACATTCTGGCATTTTCCAGACTGCCAGCCAAATGAACACTTTAGGAGGAGGTGCATATATATGCCTGCAGCACCCAGCGGGTTAATCCACCCTACTGTGCATAGGTGTTGGAGCTCTTATGGTATGTAAGACTTGCCAAGTTTGGAGTTGTTCTGTATTTTTTTAATTTTTTTTTCTGGACTATGCATTCACAGCAAGCATCTCTTCTTATGCTGCTCAGGTGTTTGTGAATGCATACCGAGATGGTGCTCTTATTCATGTTTTATGTAACATACACATTTGTGTACATTTTTTCACCTGGAAAAAGCTTTTATGGTTTATTTTACCACTTTTCTATTAAAACATTTTGTTGTTGTTGTTGTTAACTAAACATTCAGCCATCTTTCATTTTTTTTTTAAATACATCTTAAAATAGACTAATATGCATATTGGTCTTGTGGCCTAACAAATGTCCATTTTAATAACTGAAAGTTTTAACTTAGCATCTCTCAGGAATAAGCATCTGTTCCATTTCTACTTCTAACTTTTTTTCGGAAATTATGAAAAAATCCTATGAATTTGTACTTACATGCAATATTTCAGCTGATGCTTTTTTAATAGTTAAATAACCCTGAAAAGAGAGGTTTCTAATGTGGACAATACATGGATTCTTGCTGTATTAGTGGGCATCATTTTTAGGGATCTGGACAAACAGTTGTGTCTAACAGCATGTTGTTTAAGGGGAACTGCAAGACAGAAAAATACCTCACATTTTCTAAGTTTGTAACAGCTCTAGGGAAAATTCATGTGCTCTGATGGCTATTTGTCTTTAAAAAAACCCAATCATTTTTATTCTTAAACTACATTAATGATTTAATGAAGAAGAAGAGTACAGGTTTTAGCCATCTTCTACTTTAAGTTCTCCATATTCTGCTATATATAAACAACTGCAAAATGTTAAAGGTTAAATACTGATAAGAGGATACTATTTAACTTAATTACTTAACTTCAGCTGCAGGTAGAGTTTTACTTGAACTTGGCTATTTTGCCCACGTTTGATATTATTCTAATGACTAAAATAACAGGAGAACAAATAACAAATGGTACTTAAAATGCAGCTTTTTAATGTATGCTAACTTTGGTACAGTTGATCGAGGAAACTGAAAACATCCCACTTACTCAAAAAGGGATAAAGAATCCCCCAAAATAAATCAATCTCTTAAAGAAAATGTGCCTTAAAGAAAATGAAAAAAAAAAGGCGATTTTTTTTGTCTCCTGATTTTTTTAATGACTTGTTACAGTTGTCTCAGCTGTAGCCAAAGTCTGCAGCTGGTATTCTTAACAGAATTACTACGAGGATGCTAAAAATAATTCTCTAAAAATATATAAAATAGCAATTTAAAAAGAATTTCATTTAGACAGCAGCACAAGGACATTTTGTGTGACAGTGTTCAGTAGGATGGAAATTTTGAACAGAATAACAGCTATTTACATCCACACTGCAAAATAATTACCAAAGCAGACAAAATACTTAAACCTAATTTAATAATGCTTTCCTTCAACCTAGGTGCCAAACCCTGGGAGTAAACTTCCCAACTTGTGCTGAGGTGGGAAGGGGAGATTTGAAGTTAAAAACACATAGAAACAAGTGCATTGAACAGTTTTCTGGGTGAGGTACTGAGTGAGTTTCACTTTTAAACAGAAAAGCATCATAAATCAGCATAAACCACAAGTTTTAATGAGTATATCTCCTCTGGAATTGTGCAGTGCTTGCAGTTCTGTGTGAACAAGACAAGGATCTGGTCTTACACTCCTTACTCAGGCAAAACTGCCACTGACATTAACGATAATTTTGCTTGAATAGAACAAAGTGCTTGGTGGTGGTTGTGCCAGCATGAGGGGTGTGAGATTAGTACAGACGTGCAAAAAAGTACAGCTTCAAATGGCTGTACCTTTGACTTCTTGAGCTAGCATTTCCTCCAACTACAAGGATCTTAATTATAACATTTGCTGGTTCAAAGATTAACATTTAGCATTCTGGGAAAGACTTTCTGGAGTTTAGTAACCTGATCAGTACGGTTTCCTTTTGGTCTCTGCCTCTTTCTGGTTCTTTGTATTGCAGAGGAGATGATAGTATCTGGCACATTCCTTGGATGACTTGAAGATAGCAGCCTTCTGTGTTTGGGGCTGAAAGATTGTGAACTCTGTGTTAGCAGAAATACCACACAGGGGAGGTGAATAGAACATTAAAAAAGCTTTAGCTTTAGGTACTGCAGTGCAAGCAGAGTTGAATTTGAGAGCTGGGACTTAAGTGGACATTTGTCCCTGCTTTCTTCCTTAATAAAATCTGAGTGTTAACTGTGGATAAGGGCATTTGAGAGATCACTAAAAATGAATCATTGAGTGCCCAGAAGAGCTTTATTATGATATACTATGGAGAACTTTAGAATATACCATGTACTTTTTACATGCTTATTGAATGCATGCATGAGTTACTATTACAGAAGTAAATTGTTTTGTCCTTTGCTGCAGAAGCAAAATAATTTGCCAAATTAAAATGTCAAAATAAAACTCATCAAAAACTGGATCTGTGTGGTCCTTTCTGGCCCTGTGTTCCCATCTAATTTTCTTTTGCCCCTTGAAATGCTTCTGAGCAAAAAAGCACAAGCTCCTACCAGCAATGATTGTTATGCCTCTGTGTGTGTGTAACCCATTCTGAAAAACCTTTACAAAAATAGTAAATCTGGAAAAATCTCAGTGCAGAAGTCCTAACTGGCTAAACTGAGTGTAAAAAAAAAACCCAAAACCTAAATTTTAAAAATCCCCAGGCTGATATCAGGTTCCAAGACTGAGTCCTTGTAGGTAAAGTCAAAAGAGGTCTCTTAGTTCAGTTTGTTTGCCCCAGTAACATTTAGATTGAAGGAATTATTCTGCTCCTGAAGTTCTGCATAGAAGTTGCCACTGCCCAGTTAACCGGTGTGAAAATACCACGGAAAATAAATTATTAAACTATACTGTTATTACTAACTTGCCAGCTCCAGAGAAACAAATGCAGCCACATTTACATATGTGTCCATCTGTCTGTTTTTACACTTTATGTCTTCAGCCAGTGGGTGAAATTGTTTTAATCCAAGCTACAGTCTGATTTTTTTCTTCCTCTTTCTTTTTTTTTTTTTTTCTGCTGATATTTTTCTCTCTGTGTATGCTATTTGTAGATGGACAGGCATATTCTTGACAGTAGCTAGTTCTTAATTGTCCTTTTAAGTGACCTAATCTATCTGGCAACGGTAGTTCTAACTGGAGTAAGCGGCAGAGTTCTCCATGGATAATTTTCGTTAGTTAGCAGATTGTTACCATCTCAGTGTTGCTGAAATCCCTAATCTCAGGTCAACCTGAAGCTGCAGTGGTTACAATCCTGTTGCCTGATGCAGTGTGAATGGAAGTGCTTTCTGTCAGAAACATGTGGTCTCTTCAGTGGAGAGCCTGAGTAAATCCTGTGTAAATAGAGGGAGGCTAACAAAGGATGAGCCCCTGCAGCTCAGAGCATTTGGAGCCATTTGGAGGCTGAATTTGCTAAATGCTGCTTATACCGCCTGAAAAGTTGAAGAGAAAGGAGCATAAAATCCCTCCTTTTTTCTCTTTCTGCTCCTACCCTGGGGGGAGGGTGTTAAGGGCCAGGGAAGCCTGAGGTAAGCCTATGAAGATTGTTTTTTCAGTGCTCTTTTGAGTGTGAAAAAGGTGGCATGGGTCACTGTCCCCTCTTTAATGTCGGAAAACCCACACAGTTAGTAAATGTTGCATGTAAACTAAAGCATTTCATCCCTTCTCCTGCACTCCACGGCAGTGGGCCATGAACTAGTCACTTGAAAATCGCAGAAAAATTTCACTTCAACATGTCCGGACAGTTTAGCACAGCAGGAACGTAAGAGAGATCAGCAATTAGCAGGTTGCTTTACTGTTCCCCTTGTCTGCATTGGAGCACTTTTTTCACCTGATGTGAAAAAATGCTGGATTACAACGAACAAGCAACGAACCTCCTGGCTGTACATAAGAGCTTAAAATTTAAACCACCGTTTATTAGTTCTCTCTTTAAAAACTAGAAGAATACGTTGTTGGCTTTTGAATTTAATCTCTAAGAATTCTCAATTCACCTCACAAGTAAACATGAGCTTTAAACAGACAATTAAAGGCATAAAAATCCAGGCGCTTTTTTTGTGGGTTTTTTTTTTTTTGTTTGGTTGGTTTTTTTTAGCAGGAAAATAGTAAAAGGGGAAATGTGAAACATTACAGTTCTGCAAATAATGTTGGAATATGTGAATCACCGATTTTATAGCATGTGAGCTATAACAATAACATAGCTGGAATGTCATTCCTACCTTTGAGTAAATAATAAAATATTTGCAAATGCCTTTCTGAAAATAAGATAAATTAGTGATTATAGAAGGGTGCTTGTCCAGAAATAGAAAAAGATCAGTTTTTGTTCTGTCACTTGTTGTAAATACACTTTAGATACCAGATACCATGTAACTCTTTTAAGCCTCTAGCACATATTGCCAGATGGCAAGAGGGACTTGCTCCTGACTGGCAAACTATGCTAAAATGTGATTAGATCAAGTAGAATAGCTTTTTAGGTGAGGTGTCTGATAGTGGCTTCAGATCTCTTCCTTTTATTCCTATTTGAATTTCCAATAATTATTAATGCTTGGACGGTGTGAAATTTTACATCATCTTCACAGTAACAGCCCAGTGGAACTGCTGAATTATATTCTGGAAAGTAAAAGATCTTCCAAAAGAACAGCAGAGAGAGGGCCAGGTCTTCATCTCGTCAGTGCTGCAGAGGGCAAAAGAATATCATCTTCTGTAGTAAGAGAGGTGGTAGTGCTATATGTCTGAAGTCTTCCTGAACCTTCTAGTGGTCCAGTGTCCAACCTTACTTTCTCTCCAAGATGCTCACTGAAACGTAATATACCACCATGAGACATGTCTGGTATTCCAGAGACACAAAAAAGGAGAGGCTGATTACAGCAGCTCACGTGAGGACACCCTATCCCAGGATGGGGCCAGCGCTGACTGAGCATACGGGCTAACCTAGGATGCCTGGACAGCTTCTAATGTCTTCTTTCCTTCTGCAGTCAAGTGATTCAGGAAGACCAGCACACGTACTGGCAGAGCACTGCTGAAGATGGCACAGCTCTAAGCTGGGATGCCCACTTGAACTGTTTGTGGTTTTCAAAATCCCAGATTTGTCACCCGTAACCTGTCCTAACTCAGTTTCCCCAGGCAGTAAGACGCAGTAGATAAACATTGCTTCTGTGGTGTGAGGACACTAAGTCAACTTCCATGAACAGGGATCATTAAAAGGAGGGAAAAAAGCCCAAACCCATAGCCAGCATTTCATTCAAAGACTTGTGATCTTCTGAAGCTGGAAGGCTAAAAGCCTGATGATTTTAATAAGGTGGAAGGGAGATAAAGAGTTCTCCTGAAGGGTCTTTGATTCTGGAGCTGACCTTCCCTCACTACTAGTCCTCCCTACAGCACAGACCATCTTATCTTCTGAACATATTCAAACACTTCTCTTTCCAGCTTTTTGGCAGTGGTAATTAACCAGATTTTTAAGATTTTTCTCTGCTGGTGATGTGGATCATTTACTAAGCTGAACATCCTTATTAATAGCGATTTAAAATACTTATGTGACCAGATGGACGCATTATAAGTACAAACAAATAATTGCAAATGTGACTATAAGCTGCATGCAGATTCTCTTCTTTGTTTTGCGTTTATATCTACATATTCTACTCATCAAAATACTGGACTGAAAGATTGTAGAGTAGTTTACTTAAGATCAGCATGGTGCACTGCAGCTTTCCTTTTCAGAATCCTTTAACTTCATTTTCATATTGCTTGCACTGCTCATAAAAAAAATGGTGAAATGTCTTGTTTCCCTCTCATTTTAGATACCCTTGCTCTTCTGTCTTTTCCTTTAGCATGGTAAACCATAAAGCTGTAAGGGACCTCTGACAGTTAAGGAACTCAAATACTGCTTCCCAAAATGTAGTATTCCAGAAATCACTTTTCTTAATGCTGTGCTTGTTATGATGGTAATAGGAACTATCTAGAGTTTGAATCTGGATTTCTGTACTTTGGCCTGAGTTTTTCTTTTCAGTTACCATTTTGCATAGATTGGGAATTTGTTATTCATCCTGTTCACAAATAGTGAAAAGACTAGATGAGCATCTTATAAGCAGCAGTTGCTTAATCTTTTGCTGGGGCCTTGCTCTGTGAGGAACACAGACAAAGACTAGGGTTGAGATAATAGTGGTAGCCTGGAGGACTGTCAAAGAGGAATTCATTGATGCAATAAGGTTGGACAGGCCTTCTGTAGGACTGGACTTTGTTTCCTGAAAATTCTTCAGTTGTGTGAACATTGGTGTCAGCAAGCTAGACCGTCCAAGGTAATCAGTTTGCAGCAAGTTAAATTTGAAATTATGATGCAATGGCAACCCTGCTCTAACTAGTTAACTGGTATTTTTAAGATAAGAGGTAGTCTCCTTTGCTTTCAATGTAACACAGGTTTATCTTGTGGGAAAACGATGTGCTAAGTATCTGCACAGAGAGCTTGTGTGGAACTTCAACTTCCCCAACTTCCAGCTGTGTAAAGAAGACTTGCATCTTCAGCATCCTCCACAAACCCTTCTGCTAGAAGAGAAGGTCTCTAAGGCATCCTCTGTGGGTCACTTTGCAAATGGACTTCATCTAAACTCTGTCTCTTACAGGGGTCATTGAGACTATTGCACAGCATTGATACAATCTGAAACAAGCTGGGAAATATGCGTAATTCTCTACTGGCTTGAATCCTGCACAGTCTTTGACACCTTCACAAAGAGAGTGCCACTCAAGAATTCTCCTTTCCTAGAACAGTGGTGGGATTTTGCTATCACTTGTACTCTTTGCACAAGATAAATGAGTGAACAGTGTGCAAAGCAGGAGAAACTCACCTTTTTTTTTTTGATTTTGCTGCTGTGTGAAAGACAGAGTCAGTGGGCCAAAATCTAGACTTCGTTTTGCCACTAGAAAACTGGGGTAATTGTGCTTATATAGTTGCAATTTCCATACAAATTAGGATTTGACTCTACTCTTCTTACAAATTACCATCCAAATCAGAGTATGAACAGTTCACATGAGTAGAATCACTTGTAATGATGTTTTAAATGATTTAGATTCCTTCATGCAGCACTTAAAAATATAGTTGATCCATTCTGCCATAGTGTGACTTTCAAGTCAGTTCACTTTATTTCACTTTTGATAATTTTTTTCTTCATTTAAAATAAGTTGTGTTTATTTGGATACAGCAGACTAGGATCAGGCTCTCCATATCCAAGAAGCAAATCATGCCATCTTGAAAAGTCTGTTATGGCCTACTTCTAGGATTTCTTGTCACTAGAAACAGTATACATTAGTGTGACCAGTTGTAGTCCTATTAAAGACGTGACAATACAAATTAACAGGATTGTGCCTGTAGTTCACCAATAGCAATAAATCTTGCTGTATTTATCTTTTGAGGTCATTTGGAGGTAGGATATTTGAATTTTCTTTCCTTAGGTTATGGAATAGACTGGGAAAACACTGGCTCATCATTGGGTAAGGTGGGAAGGCAATGGGAGTTTCAACTGAATTTTCCTCTTGGGCTGCTACTGGCTTTTTAAAACCAGTATATTATAAAACCTCTCCAAAAGGTCTCAACATTGATTTAGCGTGTAAGTGCCTCCTGCTGAGGATGCTCACAAACAGGAAAGTATGTATATGCAGACAAACAGGAATTTGTCCATTCAGAGAGTGAACAAATGCTTCTGCGATGCCAAAGGGTGGTGCAGAGCAGAAGTTCTGCAGGTCCACACATCCTGTGCATACACACATAGCTTTTACATAAAGAAACAAAGATATCTTTATCTGCACGACAGATAGACAAACAGACTGACTGACTTCAAACTTGCACTTTCAGTAGGGATTCTTTTCCCCCCATCTCTGGGCACTGCTTTTCAAAATTGCCCGAGGCTACAGTACAGCACCTCAGATCCCCAAGGCCCATTGCCTGGCTCCTAATAGCCACTCTCCATCTGTGTCACATGAACAGCTGATGAGATAGCTCCAGTGTCTGTATTTTGGAGAGCGTATCCACACAGGTTAAAATGCTGGGGTTGCCAAGGAGCAGTCAGAAGCCATTAGTGTTTGTGAGAATTTGCCTTGCAGCAGTTCCTTGGCATAGTGTAAAGTGTGTGTGTGTGTGCGCGCGGGTGTGTGTGTGAGAGAGGGAGAGAGAGAGGGGTAGGGTGGAATATGGGGGAGGTGGGGTGTACAGAGCAATGGATAGGAGTGCTTTCTAAATAACCAACATCTTGCAAAAGTGAACAGTTGGTTACAGCATTTAGGGCTTCCATAATCTCTTTGATTAGTTTGCTGTGATTCGAGTCTCCTTTATCTATATTTAACAGAAACAAGCAGAAAAAAATAATAAAAAAGAAAAGAAAGAAAAAGCAGCATGAGAAAGAGAGCAGTGACTTCAGGGTCTTGCTCTGGTGTTTGGGCAGATGGAAAGGAGCTGCTCTGCCTTGGGGCAGGGTGGTTGTAATGAAGTGGCCTGTCAGTCTGTAAATAGTGAGGGTCATCTCTTCCATGTGATGGAGGGTATCACATTGCAGTGAAAATGGAAATGTCAATAAAATTAATCTGCCAGCTCTTTGCTGTGGCTTTTTCTGTCTCTCTGGTCCAAAAGGGTTGGTTTTTCAAAGGGGAGGCAGTGGAAGAAGGGTGATCTGGCACAGGAGGGAAGATGGAACTGAAATGCAAGTTTTGAAGCAAATGGGCTGTATGTAGCAGCAAAGTATTTTGTTTAGTAGCACTACAGAGCTAGACAAGGCTATCGGAATTAGCTCATGAATCTACAGCATTCCTCAGGAAGCTATGGAGCGTCTAGCTCAGGCTACATTGAGCACAGAGTTTATTGTTTTAGGCTTTCTTGGACAAGGTTTTTACTTAGCATGGGATTTATGGCATTTACTGCTAATGAATGTCTATTCTTAAATTACAAAAACCACCTTCTCAGCACAATTCCCAGATGTCCTTCCAGGACCTCAGCTTCTTAAACACCAGCAGGGAGCATAAACTCTCCACTTCTCTGTTTTCCTCTTTCGTGTGGCTCCGGGCTAATGATGTGTAAGGAAAACACAGCAATCTATAAAGTCTCAGTGCTGTCCCAGTATTCTTCATTTATTTTGCATTTGATTATGCCACAAGTCGGATCTTGTTTCTTTCCTTTTTTAAAGTTATTAGTTCAAATATTAATGTAGGAATATGGCATATATTGCTGCTCTTGATTGATGCCTTCCCAAAAACAGGAAGACGTGCTCGTATGAATTTTAAGAAAGTAGGGGTCCTGCAATGCCTTGCCAGAAGAGTTTTTCAGATACATAATTTAGATGCCCTCCAGGCAGGCTTTCAAGGCATTTTTGCTTGAGGGCAAGAAAAAATAACTATGACTGTTAAAAGTAAATGATTTTTGCTAATGCACAATTAATGCCAGGGAAAAGCACAGAAGAGAAAGATGTTGATGGAAAGTTCTGATTAAGTGAGAGCTCTACCTTGATGTGCATCTTTTTTTTTCCTTTTTTTTTTTAATGATAATAATCACTGATGCAGAGATGTAGAAGTTTTCGTGTCATGCAAATGCTGTATGCAGGGTCATACTAGGTGTACATGTTTGTGAGTGCGTATGTATGTGTGTTGGGAGGTGATGGTTATCGGGAGGGGTTCATCTGACAGTGTGTTATGTGCTCTGAACGGTGACATGGTTACTGCCACCTCTGCAGAGGGCCTTGAATATATAGACTACAGAACATTTAACTTGATTACTTATAGTATATATTCAGAATGGTTGTAGGGATGCATTTAGAGTGAATGGGTTTTCTTGTGGCAGGTTTTCCCACATTGAATCTCATAATTGACAAAGAGCTATTGCACTATGTCAAGCACACAATTTAATTGAATTAATGATATATGCATGTGTGAAATACAAAATTAGTATTTGGAGAGACACGGTTTCTAATTTTTACTTATTTGTATCAGCACTTGTATATAATGAGAAACTGTATGTGTCTGATCCAGCAAATCAAAATAAGACTGTAGTAGTGTCTTGGTAATTAATAATACTTTTTGGCTTCTATATTTTGTTCATTAAATGTCTCCTTCCTGTTTTTCCCTTTTTTGCAGGAGACGGTTTAGACAACAGCGTAGCCTCACCTGGTACAGGGGATGATGATGACCCAGACAAGGACAAAAAGCGTCAAAAGAAAAGAGGCATTTTCCCTAAAGTAGCAACAAATATCATGAGAGCATGGCTTTTCCAGCATCTCACAGTAAGTGGTGCCCAAAATCAAAATAGATTTCTATTCATGTGCCTAATGAGGTTTATTCATCATTATTAGAAATCAGTTGTCCCCATAATTTTTGGACCATTATTAGGGCTCAATTATTGCTGCATAATCTTTTTTCTTCTAGTTTTTTTTTCTTGGCTCTTGGAATCATGAGAAATCTGAAAGAAAC
This sequence comes from Ara ararauna, assembly GCA_028858755.1. Lineage (NCBI taxonomy): Eukaryota > Metazoa > Chordata > Aves > Psittaciformes > Psittacidae > Ara > Ara ararauna. The sequence continues at coordinate 47,420,801 of CM054380.1, forward strand.
CCTATAAATATATATGTGTACCTACACACATACACGCCTATAGAGAGAAAGAGAGAGAGTACAAAACCTTAGCATGGAACAACACCTACATATAAAGTAACCATTTTTTGCTTTGAACTATTAAAAAGGTTTCTAAAGACAAAAAAGAGGGTTTCTTGCTTTAGCATTTATGAAACTCTACCTTCTTGATTCTTTATTGCTGGCCTCTGCTTACAAAATCTTCACATGTGTCTGGTGGAAGACAGAGCCCCAGTCGTTGTGCGCTGAAGTACACTGTGGATGTTAGAGAAGCCAACATAACAACTTGCAAACTTGTCATTGTTACTTTTTGTGAGAAATACAGAAGGCTTATGTGTTCCTTAATTCTCCGATTGCATAACAGATACAATAAGCACCTTTTTAGCTTCTCTGCAAGTCCATTATGTAAAAAACCTAGCCATATTCACATTTGGGGGAGAGAGATTAAATATGTGAAAAAGCAATGCTTTCTGTGGGCTATCTTTATCATCCCGCTTGCAATTGGGATTATGTGCTGGTGTTCTGTTGACTATTATAGCTTCACTTAGGCATCAAAACACGGTTCAACCCAGTAGCACTCTTTGTAGTTTACTTCATGTGGGAAATAATGGAAACTGGTAAAATTATCAATTGATTTTCTTCTTCCTCTCACTGTAAAAGTGTTTCTCACTTGCTAAGGCTTAAAATGCTAACTGTTATTAACTACCCCTTCTTCTACCAAAGTTTTATAAATTTCCACAGTAGCTGATGTTGGTTACAGTGTAATGATTTCAGGACAAGGTACCCGATTTATTTATGGTAGGCACTATCGAACTGCTCTGCTAGCAGCACAGCTAAAGGGGGGAGCGATAGATCCACATTTCTAAACCATCATTTTGATGTAAGGACATTAGTAGCAAACTAAGGTGCATTGATCTGGCCTGTGGGGTCAGGATTAGCTGAAATAGCCAGTGTCTCTGCTGGAGTAGTGGTTATTCCTGCCTCCCAGCTACGGCCATTTCAAAGGTCAGGTGCCCTGTACCCACTTGGCTCAGAGGAATTAGACAGAACATGAGTCTCTGGGCTGATTACTTAACCAAAGACAAAATAATGAGTCCTAAGCAAATACTGACTAATTGAAAGGGCTGTAAATCCATTACATATTGGTCAGGGATAATCAGGAGTATTTAATCACTTTTATCTATTCAGGAGCACTGAAGCTGCAACAGCAAAGCCCTGAACCTTGCCATGTGCTTATTATTCTCATCATTATCAAAATTACTTCACAGCTGTTCTTTGCTACATCACCTCAGCTGGAGATTTACTAACCTGTAAAATGTTTTTAATTTGGAAGTCGAGTGAGTGTGAGTGGAGGGTTTTTCATTTAGCTGTAGGGTATCTTTGGAGGAGTAGTACAGGCAGACAGCAAAAAGCAGGGCCACAAATAAACCAGTTTGTTTTGTACATGTCTCTGTATTAATTCCACTTCCTCTCATGAAATTTGTGATACCTTGTTTTTTTCTCCCTGCCTTCCTTTCTCATGTGCTCATTGAAAGCATTCGACACATTAACAGCCAACTGCCTCTCCCTTCTCTTGAGGAAAGTCCTCCTGGCTTTTTGAAATCCCTTTTCCTTGATTCCACCCTCTCTCTCCTGACCCTCTTCATCCTGCATGAATTGGGGAAATTTGCCATCACTGGTGAAGATGGTCTCACAAAAAATCAAATTAAATGAACACAAAAAAGCCCCAAACCTTTTACTGTCCAAGCTTTAATGAGTTTGCAGGTGTTGAAAGATTTACTGTGCTGTAATTCTCAGACCTGCAAACTGATAATGGAGACCCCTGACCAGTGCAATGTAAATTCAGAGAGATTATTGCCATAAACACATGCACGGAGGAAGAGAACTCCTTTCTTTTAAAGATCTTGCATTTTTTCTCAAATTAGCTTGTCCATTCAAAGTGAAATGCTGGCTGAGCCAGAACGGAGGAATCTGTGATGTACAATTTTATTGTTTCAAGTAAATATCTTTACAATGGCAGTCCATGATTCAATGTACATTCCTTCATTACTACTCTAACCTTATTTCAAATTGGTTTGTTCCTCCTTTGTGCTGTATGACCTGCTCTTGTATTACAATAATCCCCTGATGTACCCTTTTTTCTTTCTCTCTCTCTCTTTTTTTTTTTTTTTAAGAAACTAATTGAATTATCTCATTATTTTAATTTGTTAAGCAAATGTATTTTACATCTCAGGATGTGTTCTTAAAGAAGGAGCTGCTTAGGCTTTGCCCCCTGAATGGGCCATTGGTACATTTTGACATTCATGCATTCATTAAGGAGAGGAACATAAAAGAGCTCTGGTTGTATTTTTTTTCAAACACCCAACCAGCACGGAGCAACTTTTCCATAAGCCACAGGGGTCTCTCTACATATGTTCTCAACTGCAAACCATTGTCACCTATTCTGAATACCTCAAAAGGACAAATAAAATACTAAAGGCCAACTGTAGCAATTGTTAGCTGTTAGTTTCAAGATGACAAAAATCATTAACCTCTGGTTTCCCTGGAAGGAGAGGCAGTGGCAGTCCATCTCTTATGGCATGGATTAAACGTGAAATTCCTTTAGACTGTCAAATTCAAAGAGAGTAACTTAGTTCTGGCTAATTGTTTTTATTTATGATTTAAAATAGAATGTTACTTTTTTCCCTTATTTAATCAGTTTGCAAACTCCTGAGGTAGCCAATGTTAAAAATCGAATTGCCTAAGTGGCTTTTTTTGAAGAGACAGGCACTTGAACTCTGATGTAGAATGAATGTATCTGACAGGCTGTGTCTTTCAAAACAATTTCTAACCCCTATCACAGCTTCCATTTTGCAGTAACTTCAATTATATCTGAAATAGGATACACATGCATGTTTTTATTGTTGGAAATTAAATGCAAGGAGTAGGAGCTTCTCGCATGTTCTCATTTGCTTACTGAGCTCTGTCTTACATTTGGAATTACAACGGTACCGGAAGATGAAAGATCTGAGGATGAATTGGTTGGAAATGTGCATGCTTTTTCTGGATAATATCCAGTGTTTAAGAAAGTAGAGGAAATCCTAGTCTGGTAGTATAAGCTTTTCAATAGCACATAAAGATTATGACATCAGAAAGGTAAACCTGACATTAAGGCTATTTTCATTTGAGTTCAAAGCTGGTTAAAAAAAAGAAACAGCAAGAAATCTGACCCAAGCCGAGAGTTTATTCATAGCTTTGGAATACTCCTTTTCCTCTATGCCAAGGAGTCCTTAGTACACTCAATTAGCCTCTCAGACATCTCTGCTTTCCTCCCTCAAGTGCTCCCCTATTTGCCCTGCAAAGAACATATTTGATCATGAAGTGAAAACAGGAAGTGCTCAAACGTATAGACAACTCAAGCTTATACCAATGTTGAGATTAGGATTTCTTACCAACAGCTATACACAGCAGGCCCCCCTCCTCCCATGTCCTTCTGAAGGATGGAGGACCTTTAAAATGTATGTACATAATCAGAAGAGAACAAAGTTATAAAGGAAGCAATTATACCATTCTATGGACTTGTACCTCTGGTAGTTCATTGCTTTCTGTAGCATAGTGTATCAAGGACTACACTTTTGCTACAGTCAATGTTTTCCACCTTCTTTTACAGACGTAGTAGAACAGAGACATGTTTATTCTTTGGCATTTACCTGGAGTCATGCCCTTTGTTGAAATTCTATTTTGGTTGTTTCTTTTGTTACAGTATGTAAGAAGATCTATATCTTAATGAAAGGTACCAGATATACCAAAGGTAGCCTGCAAACTAAACCTTTTTTATGACAGTGCCAGCTGATGAAGTTTGGGGTTTCTCCTCTGAAGTCAGTGGAGTTGAGTTGGGTTTTTTGCTTTATTTGCTAGCTGAAATTCTGTCTCCTAACATTTGTTTGAACAGTGTCATCTTCACCTGATCTCAGCAATCTTCTGGCTGAAATCTTGCTTTTTACATAGTCTCTTGTAGAGCAGATTTTGGGTTGATCTGCTTTGGTGTCAGGCTAGAGTAAGTTCTACTGGAAAGTGTTAAAATGAATCTGCCACAGCTTCTGTACTTACCTGAATTAATTTTCTTAACTTGTCATATTCAGGTGTCCAGATTGAATGATATGAATAGTCTTACTGAAATAGATTATACTTTTTTTCCTGCTGTATTTATGTGGGTGTATCTGAGAATATAGTGGTTCTCTCATATTTTGATGAATGGCTTACCAAGCCTTTTATACAGTGCTGCTATTTTATTTATTCGTTAGATTTGATTCTAGAGATGAATGTCATCAACCAAAGTCAATCTTGGAGCAAGCTTTCAAAACAGCTGCAACCATCCAACCTTCATAAATATCTCCTCCCATATCATGATTTTAGGAATAAAACCTAAAGGAGGGTTAGGAACATAGCTTGCTATTGCAGTCCACACTGAACAGCTTACTTTCATACCAAAGAGTAGACCAGCTTTCTTCAGAGTCAGGCTCTAGGGAAAGCATTCTTCACATTGTTGGTTTTGCTGTACTTTAACAAAACCAAACCAAACCAAACCAAACCAAAAAAACAACCCCCAAAATACAACAGACCTTTGTCCAGTTCAAATGGTGCAAAGGCAGGTGGGAGACTAAGAAGATACAGGAATGTGAAGACAATTTTAGCACATGTGTTGGACTGCATTGTAATGTGCTATACACTCCCAGGGTACACCGAGGAGACAGACGATGTCCTCAGTTCTCCTGTAAAACACCCTGCATGTGGGTTCACATGGCTGCCATTTCTGCTTCAGTGCACCACAGAGTCAGAGAGTTGGAGGAGCCTAATGTACAGTTTTATTCCAGGTCCGTATTTTAGGCAGGGCTGTCTGTGTCCTGAATTTGCAGCCAGGTAACAAGTTGCCTGCTGATGTAGGACAGGCATTTCAGACTGTACAAACACCATCCAGCTGGAAGCATGCCCTGAAAAATAATATTGCGCTCATTTTTCAGCTGGGTAAACTTTGTGAGGAGAGGTTAAATGATTTCACCCTATTGCTAAAGAAAAATCAGTATCTGAGCATTAAACTTCTCTGTCCTATGGTCCTGTGGTCCTCAAGGTGATGGAGCTGCATGTCTTTGTAAACCAAAGTTGCTCTTGTCACCCACCAGAAGAGCTAGTGGCTGCTGTTCACATTTTTTGTTGCTGCTGGTGGTAGTGTAGCCCTGCCGAATGTCATAGGCATCCCTCTCCTATCCTGCCTGCCTGTGGTATGGCGTCACCAGCCTGGACAGAATAAAACTGGAAATCTTTCTCAAAATGCCACTTCTGATCCCAGGCTGAAATGTTTCATCCTCTAAGTGCTCTTAGTCCTTGGCCATGAAATCAGTCCCAGAGATTTAGTAGCAGACCAAATGTTCATATACCTTTTAAACGCCACAGTCTTAAAAGAAAAGAGCTGAAATGAGGTGGGGGTGGGGCTTTGTTTGTTTTAAAAATGGAATCTGAGATTAGATCTGACATTTCTACATCCACCCCCTACAGAAGAGGGAACCCGGGGTCATGGGGTGTGTGGGCCTCAAAAGCTAGCTTTGTCTGGGAGTGGTTAATCTAATCATTGTTACATAGACATCTGTTATTTCTTCTGAAAAATTGATGCTTTTGTGACACAATGATCCATCTATTTAGTACAACAGCCTGAGTAATTAAATTAAAAAAAGAATATTTTTGCAGGAGCATGTATTATAAAACTACCATACCTCCTCGTACCAGCAAAAAGGCTGGAGAGGAGAGGGAAAGGGGGAGAGGAGTGCTTTAAACCCTGCATTGTTTTCTGCTGGCTGGAGGAAAACATCTGTGAATTGTTTGAACTGAACCTTAGCAGGGACTGTCTGAATCTGTGTCATCTCTGTTTAATTTCAGGAAATGATGTCACAGTGCATTAAATAACAATGCTGCGTGATTTATTTTTACTTGTACATGCTGTCCTAAGCATTTTGGTTATATGGAAGTGTTTCCAATTAAGTGCCTCTTTCAGTTTTAAAAAATATACTCACTAATTTTTTTTTTTTTTTTTCTTTGGGGGGGGGCATCCGTATGGAAAGACTGGGTACTTTAGGGGGTCACCAAGGTTCAGGGCTGTTCGAGGGCTCTGGGCCCATTTGTCATGTGCTTATTCGTAGTTGGGACTGGATGTCAGCTCTCTCATCACCCATGGCAACCTCTAGGACTGTGGGCTTGTTACAAAGCCAGTCTGGGGGAGAAAAATACCTAAATATTCCGAACCGATCCGTCAAAAGACCTATTAGATAGTTATAGCCGGGCCTGCATACTGTAGCTTCTGCCTCGATCAAACTTTCTGCACTCCCCCTTCTTCTACAGAAGAATAGAGGACATAAGTCAATTCTGTCTGCCATCTGTCGCCTCTCTCCCTGCTCCTCAAATTAAAGAGACAGTCCAAAATTTAAATAATCAGCTACAATCACAAGAAGCCTGCCTGGAAATTATTACATGTGCATTCAGGGTTGGGGGTTTTTATGACTTCTCATTTTATTTTGAAGGGGGGAATCTTTATTGTACTTCTTTGGAGATCAAAATATGTTGTGTGTTTCAGCTTCAAAAATAGCATTCTGAGAAATATTGGATTTGCAGTGTCACCAAGTTGCTATCTAATAAGATTCCAAGTTATATATAGGGTGAAATTCACACACACGCATACACACACCCCAGACAATCCCCAAATTGTGAATCCTGCAAAGGATGAACAAATGAAACACAACACCATTCCCCTCTGGTTCTCCCTTCTCCTTCTTTCCTTTTCCCTCCTCAAATCCCTGGCAGGCTGAGAGGCTGCAGCATAGTCCTTTCACAGCTCTACCAGGATGATTAAGGCTCGTGAGTCTGCCTAATGTCCTTTTCCAGGCCTGCTATACCAGTTTTTCACACTACTCTGTCTGATGTTATCTAGTTATGCTTTACCTTCACCTTTCCTTTCTTTCTTTTTTTTTCACCGCCCTGCCTGGTTTTGCCTCCTCCTCCTCAACAGGCAACACAACTTGTCAGGATTGCAGTAACGTGAATTTCATTCATGTGGCATATGAGGTCAGCCACTGCCAAGCCATCAGATAACATGGCTAGATGTTACTTCCCAATTTGATGTTTTACCTGCCATTTTCAAGCAGGGAATTACTGAGCACAGAGTGTAACGAGAAACATGTGCCTTATTTTAGTTGAGGCTTGATTAAAAAGCCTCAGCTGAGCAAGCTGAATGTGGTCTCGCAAAAGATAGCCTCAGCCACTGGTGTTTTCTGGTTGTTATTGTCAGATTACAAAGCTTTGCAGAGTCCATATAGGAAATAAGTGAAAAGAAAAGAAGAAAGAATACCAAAGTCCAAGTAATGAATTCCTTAAAGCAATTGAAACAAGGAAGCAGTAGTGATATTAATTCATTCATATAAAGTTGTGACTTCAAGGCTTACCAGGTAAAAGGGGATTTAACTAAAGCATATGCAATTATAAATAACGGTTAAACACTGAGAAATTGCACTAGTAAATGTTGTGCATTGCAGTCTTTGAAAATCAAGATCACTCAAATAGAGGTGAGAATTTTTTTGAGTATCTTCAAGTTCCACTATTTAAAACAGTTGTCATTAGAAAATTGTAGCTCCTACCTTTCTCTATAGTGTGTGCACATGAGTTTATGTATATAAAAAATATATTTTTTAGGGAAAGGCAATTGCTGTTGTTTGTGCAGAGTGATACTGCCTCTCAGTTTTGCCTCAGGACATGTTTATTCAAGACCTTCCTTTCAAGACCTATGAGCAGAGTAATTGGTTTCAAAGAAGTTTTTTGTAAAATCAGAGTTATACTGAAAAAAAACCAAAACCTTGTTTCTGCCAACAGTTCCACAACTGCTAAGAAATGGACATGTGGATTCTTATTGTTGCCTAATGAAGAGTAGTTTATGATAGACAGTATTACTTATGGTGTTGTGGAGTTTGCCTTGAGTTAGGATACTTAGAATACCATGCATTACATACTTTAGAGTTGATTGGCAGCACTCATTTCTAGTATCCAAAGCAATCATTGGCATCTTTAAAGATTTATTATTGTCTTTAAGCATAATGGCAATACAGTTTTTATGCTTTTAGATTTGCTATTTTTATTTTTAACCGCTAGCCCCAAATCTGCCAGCACTAATTTCAGTTGTTTTGTCTAATACTGGATGATAGGTTGTCAACTCACTGTTTAATACTGTAAAGATTTTTTTAAATCTTGGTTTTACCTTTTTATGATGGCTGTTCAAAGCACGTATTTTATTTGTAAAGTTGACTACTTATGTCCGTAAAAGGTTTAACAACTCATGACATACTCTTACAATCTCAGCACATTGAATCAGTTATCAAGTAAATAGCAGCAAATAGTTTAGTGTTTAAAAAAAAATCTGCATACATTAATTTGTTTAATGTTATAGAAATTTGGCTATCATCTGGATCAAGCTTTTATTTGGTCTGAGGTATATTTCAAAGTGGCAGCTTGATATTCTAATGTGGATATACTGTGGAAATACTATCTGACTAAACTGCAGGATAATGATAAAGCTCCTATTCACTTTCTTAATGTATACTAAGTATACAAAAGGAGTAGATTTTTTGTAAATCATGGCCTAGTCTAGACTACTTTGGAGCTTGTTATGTCAATTCAAAAAAACCCCAAAGACAATGTGATCTGCATTCTCAGTTGACATTCTGTGAACATATGTAGATGTTTCTAAAAGTGGTTCTCTTTCCTCCCAGGTAGGATAAAAAATGCAGGTTTAATTTCTCTGTGTTCAGATATTTACAGATAATTCACAGATTAGTGCCTAACAGTGTGCACCATTCTCAGTCCTGCTTCCATTAATTCCAGTGGAACTCTGATCCCTTTGAAAAAGACAGACAAAATGAAGCAGTGAAATCATAATGGGAGACAAACACAATTTTGCGTCTTAATATGTGTTAAACACGATAGACACTTTATCCACAGATTATACTTAACAAGTCTTTCAAGGATCCCCCATTTTATGATAGAAAGACAAGTTTATTGAGTGCTCAGCTATCTGTCACATTCTCTGGTGGCTGAACCCTCACTATTGTCCCCAGGATGCCTTAGCACAAGTAAGCTCTGGCAGGCATGGGGAGATTTCAGTTCAGTTTCTAGCTGTGACCATGGCAAAACACCATGCCTCAGTTTCTCTGTTTAAACAGTATGGCATAATGATGGTGTCTGCTTTTAGGAGTGCTTTTGTTATTTACAGATGAAAAACTCTGTGTGAGACCTGTGTCTCATACTTAGCATCAGTTGAATTACAGAGGCTTGCACTTCTGTTGTGGTTTTATCCTGCTGCTGAACTAGCATGACAGACATGCAATGCTTGTACAAATACTTGAACTTCTGTAGGCTTTGAAAGTTCAGGGTCTTTTTCCTTTTATGAGGGAGCATTTAATGTAAAATTAAGAGCATTATGTTCTTTCTGGTCTACACTGAAGATGACAGCATTTGATTGCTGCAAGCTACTTTAGCTCAAGTGGTTCCCGCTTGAGTTATTTTTTTGTTTGTTAGGTCCTTTCCTTGCTGGTGACCTGAAGTGGTGATTATTGCATGCAAATGGTCTCAAATATCTTTCCCACAAAGCAGCAACAGAAAGAACCTTGGGCACCAACTTTTGGCCTAGGGGCAAGAGTCAGAATAAGGGTAGTGCAATAGCATTAACAAATGCATCTTTGTACTACAAGGAGTCACTAGTGGATATTTCCCTCCTCAACAGCCTAGGGAGTTTCCTGCTCTGCAATAGGGCTTTGGCAGCTTTCCAGACAGTCCTGATCGTTCTGCTGCCTCTTTTGATTCATCCAGGTGCTTCCCACTTGTGCATCCCACTTGCATTTGAATAAGAAATGGGAAGCAGGAGGGTGAACACCTAGAAAAAAGCAAGGGACACAAACACTACTGAGCCATGTTGATCCATGTTGGGAAGTTCCCTGTGTACTGAGGAGCACATGCAGACAGCTGATAGCTGTTTTGGTTGTCCACAAATGGACTATTCCAGAATATAGAATGTGAATAGTGAGAAAGGTCACCATGTGTGATAGTAACAAGAATGGGGAACATTATGTGGTCATGAAAGTGATGTGTGTTTGGGAGAGTCAGCAAATGAATGGTGCATAGGAATGCATAGGTGCATAGGAATTGTAGCACTCGTAAATTGGAAAGAAAGTTGGCTAATTTGGGGGTTCTTCAAAAATCTAAATTTTTAAAGGGTGTTTTCATTTCAACTCCAATGGGATATTCTGATGACCTGTTTCAGAAGCAAAATGGAAACATATGTGAAAAAAGGTTATTTGTGAACAACAAAAAAGTGGGAAATAATTTAATTAATTTCTCCTTTCCATCCTCCTCTAGTGTTCATCAGACTAATCCAACAGTTGTGTTATTCGGTCTGACTCTCTTCAATTCTGTTTCTTCCATTTCCACATGGACATTTTACTGCATAAACTAACAAACATCTCTTATGAAAGAGAGGTTTTTCCTAAGTTGGTATGAACCTCACTGTGGAAGGTGGGATGAAACTTTTAGGATAACCCTACACAGTCCATGTTGTTCCACATTGTGCACCTACTTACATCTCAGTTTTAAAGGGCCTACTTTGTATGCGTGTGTTGTGTGGTGGCCATTAAATGCCAAAAGAAACTCTTCTCAGACCAGAAAATTCCAGCTACTTAGTGCATATCTACCCTAGGTGTTTGCAGACAATTCACTGCTATAATTAATCTTAAGTGGCCTGGCTCTATGAAACCTGAACTTCTATCCCACAATGCTCTTGGATGAAAGCAAATTTCAGAGAAAAAGGGCTCTTGCCTCTTTCTCTCTCTTCCCCATTCTCAGCCCCAAAAGCTGTCCATTTAGAAAGCAGTAATGCTTGCAAAGGAGATTAAATCCTTCTATAAACCACTGCAAAACTGTATGTCTACAAACAAACAGGACTGCGGTGTTTTACCAGCATGGGTATGAAGAAGCATAACCCTATAACTGTTAAACTATCTAGAGTTTAGCTCCTGGGATCTGAATCCTACTCAAAGTCCCAGCTGAAAATGTATGATACTGTACTCTCCAACATGGTAATGCTGTAGCATGCTCTACTGCCTCCCGAACAAGCACTTCTTGTGGCAAACTTCTTGCTGAGGCTGAAAACTCTTTCAAACAAGGCTTTGGGGCTCATGAGCTTTCTACTCAGTGCCCCATAGGCTCACTCTATGAAAAAGAATCTTGCCTAAAAGAGGCCAAATATCACACAACTGAGCTGGTGGGAAATTCAAACTGTTCTAAGGAAAGAAGTCAATCGAGCTGCTGTGGTGAAAGGTAGTGTTCAGAGTGAGATCACCGTGTTATGATCTCATGCTGAACATCAGGACTGAGTTTTTTTCTTGATGATTATGAAACTAGCCTGAGGCCAGTCTGGTGAAAGTCTAAAAAAGGTATAGAAGGATGTTTGGAGAGCCTGCCTACCAGGGGCCTTATTCCCAAAAAAGTACAATAGAGGCTGAAAGATGAGTGAAATGAGAGCTGCATTATTATTTCCAGTACTTTCCCCATCCATCCCAAAAATGTAAGATTTAGCCATAGACACAGAATGTACATACTGAATTGGTGAATAAGCACAGGCTACAAATAGACAAGAGGAGAAATTATTGAAGGGGAACAAAACGCCTTGCAGGAATAATGGAATTCAACAACAACAACAAAAAAAAACAAACCCCAGTCACTGAGACTGGAGAACAATCTGTGGAAGTGCCTTTGCTTAGCACTTTTAAAACTAGATTCCAGAAAAACATTTGAAGAAATACTGCTGAGAAACATCTTGCATTCCTGGGGTTACACTAAAGTAGTGTCGCCTGAAGCATTTCTCATATTTCCATGTTTTCGCACTGATGATTAAAAGCTGAAAAATAACTTGAAATTAGAGCTGTTTTCAGAAGGAAACCTTCCCAAATTTGTCTTCCTTCAGGTTTAAGTTTTGGTCGTATTTGTTTCAGCTTTTGAAATGATATTTCATTTATCTGCCAGTGGGAAAATTACAAAATTAACTTACAAAGTCAAATTAGAAATGAGCTGGAGATCCAAAATGAAGAATTAATCTTAAGAGAAATATTTAATTACTGATTCATAGAATCATAGAATAGTTAGGGTTGGAAAGGACCTTAAGATCATCTAGTTCCAGCCCCCCTGCCAGGGGCAGGGACACCTCACACTAAACCATGCCACCCAAGGCTATGTCCAATCCAGCCTTGAACACCACCAGTGGTGGAGCATTCACAACTTCCCTGGGTAACCTGTTCCAGTGCCTCACCACCCTTACAGTAAAGAATTTCTTCCTCATATCCAGTCTAAACTTCCCCTGTTTAAGTCTGAACCCGTTACCCCTTGTCCTCTCACTACAGTTCCTCATGAAGAGTCCCTCCCCAGCATCCCTATAGGCCCCCTTCCCTCCCCAGCATCCCTATAGGCCCCCTTCAGATACTGGAAGGCTGCTATGAGGTCTCCACGCAACCTTCTTCAGGCACTAGGAGTTTGAGTGGATGCTGAAGGTCAGCCAGGTTTCGGCTCTATCAGACCAATAACAGAAGTGAGTTTGTATTGAGGTCCTTATGTTAAAAACACCTCCCTTTCAGATATTTAGGGATAGAGACTGTGTCACAATATATTCCCTGTTCTTCCTTCACAGCATGTGAAGTTTCACAAATATTTGGAAAATGTGTAGGTCTGAAATCAACCCTTACCCAGCTTAGTGTTCCCCAAATATTTCTGGTACCTGCTTCAACAATAGCTCTATGAAAAGTCAACCCAAACCACAAAAAGTTGCTTGAGCATTCAGAATCCACAGTAATTTTTAAGGACATGAATCCAATGTAAATTTAATGCAAAATGAAGTTGATTATGAATTTACACAGAAATTTGAATGCCAAAACAGGTGGAAAACATGGCCTTTTCACAAGTTTTTCACTTACAGACTTTCATGGCAATTTGATGCCAGAATTCAAAACAAAACCTGGGCCCTCAGAGAGGCAGAATGACCCCAAGAAAATATTGACTGAGTGCCTGCTGACTCAGACTGCTGATTTTCACACACAGCTTTCCTCAAAAGCATGAAGAAAGAGACTGTATCTTGAATTTAAGACTAAATTGTGCTTTTGAACATTATATTGTAATAATGTAACTGTGGAGTTCCACATTTGTCTCAATGACTTCCAGATCAAATGAGCTCAGTTTGAGAGGCAGAAAAATGCCTTTCTTTTTTTTTTTAACCATTGCCAGAATTACAAATTTAGCCTGGGACCTGAGATCCAAGTTGGATTCTTTCTGGCTCATTTGTTGGCAGTCATAGGGATTATGCAATAACAGTAATGTTGCAATTACAATAGTAAATCTATGCAATTACAATAATAAATAGACGATGGAGCAGCCAGAATAAAGTCCAGTTTTCTTGCCTATGGCTAGCTGGCTTTATGAAGAAAAATAGCACAAACTTCTATTATGGTTTGAAGTCCATGATATTTTTTGTCAGCAAAGAATCAAATACAATTCAGACACACAGGGACATAAATCTGTTCAGTAAGTCAGTCACTTTTCAGAACACCGCTGCTTGGTTTTGTTACTATTCTTCTCTTCTGGGGGATTTTTTCTGTGTGGCTCAATATAGCCTAGTGAGCTGGGCCTGTTTGGAAGATTTTTGAAGTGAAGTGACAGGGCAAAGATCTTTTTTTCTCCCTCTTAACTGTCCTTCCCAGGAATGGGCTTGTGTGTCCATTTTAAAGATGCCACTGGCATGAAATACCTTTTGTAGAGTTTTGATATACAGTTCAGAAGTTACCTGCCTGGAAAAAGGGAGCAGGAGCTTTCTATGGCTGTGTGTTGAAATCCTCCTAGCTGCGAAAGCAGCAAGTACTGACCTTTGCTCTCTGAACAGTCTCCTGGCATGGAGCTGAGTTTTCCTACTGCTCTTCAGAATTGTAAATAATGTTAGTACACCCTGAATTCAGTGCATGCAGCACTTTACATTACTACTGTGTATCTTAAAATAAACAACATTGCAAGCTGTTTATTTTGGTGTTACTATGTATGCATTTTTTAAACAGTGGTTACTTAAACAAATGTCTCTGTTCCCACAGCACTTAAAAGCTGCTGTTTGCTCATTGTGGTTTTTGGGTTTTGTCACTTTTGTTTTGATTATTTCTGAAAATCACACTTGAGGATACAGAAGACAGGAGTAAGTTGAACTTGATCCAAACAAATGCTTCATGTCACAGCTTTTTCTTTATGCCAGCTTTTCCCATGTTCATAACAGAAATAATAATTTTGGTTTAGATCAAACTTGCAGATCACCAGTATTACAGATTGGATAAAACTGTCCTCAAATGTGTTTCTGCAGGCCAGTCAGGCCATGCATTTGTTATCGGAATCTGACCCTGAGATAGCAAAATTGTTTTAATGTTAGTACTGATTATTTATTGCTCAGCAAAACAAAAGGTGTGTGGGATAAAAAATTAGGGAATTGAGGGTTTCCATACATTATTTCCCCCCCTCTCATCTGTCTTCATTCATGCACCCTAGAATCCTCAAGCACCACACAAACTTCTGTGTTTGGAAATGCTGATAAGAGATAGATATAAAAGCCATTAGCAAAGCCACCAACCTTTCTGAACTATATTGCTGTAGCTTTGTAATTTTGTAGCTTTTTTCCCTACCCAGGGAAATCAGAGGACACTTGCTGGTCTGTCATAGTTCTGCTAGAAGGCTGGGTGCCCTATGCTTCTTTCTGTGTCAGCTTTGCTTTTTCCTATGCCATGTACACTATTCACAGATCTTGGTGAATTTGGTTAAATCTCAGTAAAAGGATTAGGAATAAACTTTTTATTTTTCCCTCCATTCACTCTTCCCACCTTCATAAAAAGTGACTATTATAGTGCACTATTGTGACAGTTATTCTATAGATGCTCTATTCTACTTTGCTGACTTTTCATAGGTAATTTTCAATTAGTCATTTTTGCTGGGAAAGAAAATACTTATCTGGGTCTCTGGAATTATTCCTTAAGGATCTAAGAAGTCAGAGCCTTTCTCTTTGTGGATAGTGCTCCATTTTGAGGAACGCTGAGGATAGCATAGCAAGGCCACCACCATGTATTTCTTAGCAGAACCAACTGTGATAGGCTGGGGGGGGACACACACTGCTAAAAATAGGCTGTCGCTGCCACTCATTTCTGTGTGAAACAGAGTGGCTGGGCAGTCATGAAAGTGCTGTGTGGAAAAGGTTTAGCAAAGGTGCTCCAGCAAACCTAGGAGCAGGCACTAAGAGGTATTAGGTACTGAACTAGTCCCCAGCCAGCCCTGGGATTAGAAAGACATGAGCAGAAGCCTTTAGTTTCCTTATGCTTGGACTCATTTGAGAACCAAGCCCGAATTATTCATTTGTAGAACTTGTAAAGGCTGGCTGACTTTTTGCAGCAGAAAGTAATCTCTTAATTCAGCTGCTAATTGCCCCATGATTTTAATCAAGCAAGATTCTCAGATAAGGCAAACATATTTGAGAAAAATTGTGAATGCTGTTCTTTCACAACTTGTGTTGACTATATATGAGTTTGTCCTCCTTAATTATGGTCTTCAAAGATAAACAGGTTGAAGGAAGTGTTACAGCCTTTGGCACAAATGCAGCATATTTCAGTGCTTTGTTGAGCAAGTGGTGTGTTTTTGAGAAAGAAGTAAAAAGTTGCTTGTATTTTTTAATGTATTATTATTATTTTATTTATAGCTCGTCAGGTGTTGATTTTCAGCATTTTGTATACACTCCTTTGCCTCTGGACTTCAATGCACTGTATAACCCCTGCTTTCTCAGTAGAACTAACAATGTGATGATTAAGGATAAGAGGACCATTAGACCTACAACTGGCCAACAGCAAGTATTTGGACTATGTCATTCTAACTCCTGAAAGAGGAGAGTACAATATACCAGTGTTCCTAGCCTTCTTATTCACTCCTAACCTTTTCATCTAATTTGCAGAGCTGTTCCATTTTGGTTTTGGTTTTGGTTTTCTTTTCACCTGCTGATTATTTTTTCTTCTAATCAACCCTACTACAAGTCTTCCAGGTCTTACTCTTCTGCTAGTTCTCTCACTAAGATGTGGATTAAATCTTCTGCAGTGTTAATGTATGAGTTTAAAATAGTTCTGCATACTTTTTTCAGTGTAAATACTATGCCAACACCGTAATTTGTGACTGAGATTACTAACATCATTTACATCTGTAGGTGAACATTCCCCTTCTGAGAGACAGAAGATGTTAGAATGATTAGCATGTTAAAAATGCTGTTAACAGAGATGAAAACCACTTAACAGCAGAAAAGGTTTTGGAGAAGGATCAGTTAATATGAATTGTTTTAACGAATGTTTTTTCTTGGTTTTGACTAAATAAAATCTGCTCTATTGGCCAGACCAATGGTCTACTGAGCCAGATAAGGGTCAGCAGTGGGTGGTGATGGGGCCAAGAAATGATGCAAATATAGGATGATCCCAGAAGGTCCAGTATGTCCTCCAAGCTTCTGCCAGGTTGAAGTTTAAAGAGTTTTTGAGTTGGAAGTTTATGTCCAGACCATAATGTTTAAGGCCCACCAACTCATCTACATATATTTTGGGGGTCTGCTATGGATCAAGCCATAATCGCATGAGCTACAGTTGGAACAGCTTAATTTTTGTTTATTTGAATATTTGGAGACATTTATTAGAATATTTTATGATATGGGATGGGGCATTTGAATAAGCTTCATATTTCTTACTGTGTGGACTTAAGTTTCTCTTCTTTCTAGAAGAAGAGAGAGCAAGGACATCAGTTTACTCCTGGTTTAAAATTAAACCTGCTTTCTTTCATGTAGCAACAGGAAAAACTTAGCAGCCCTGCAGTTTCCTTAGAAATTTTCATGAAGTGTTAGGAAAATCTTTTCTTCTTCATTTGAAGGGAACCCTGTTTATACCTCTGATACAAGTTCAGGTCTTTTTAGTATCCTGTTCTCCATCACTGTGATCCTGTTCTTCACATAATTGGCTCTGGAAAAATAAAACACTGATCAACCCATGCATTTGATAGCATGCTTTTAAATAAGCATCGCCACTGAGTTCTGGTTGAAAGCAGTCATACAGGTTTGGCATAACCTAATCACATGCAAAGCTGATCCTTTAGTAGCTAGTTCTTGCAGACATTTTTTTATTCCTTTTTTTTTTTTCTCCCTTCTGCTTCACATGGCCCCTTTAGAGCTGCTGGAGGGCGTTGTTGAGAAGTTGCTACCGTTGATAGAGTTGCTATTAATCACAGTCTGCCATGTTGTGACGCAGGTTCTAATAACATCCCATTGAGCTGCCGTTGTATGCTGGAGGCTTACCAACAGCACTAGGCCTTTGATATTCATCTCACACCAGGATAAAGAAAATGTAGAGTTAAAAAAAAGGCCCTGCAAATAGGCAAAGAACAAAAAAAAAGGGGAAAACATAGCAAAATCAAAACCAGACACGCTTTCTGTGTGCTGCTTCGTTTACCATGGGAGCAGCAAAGCTATAAATCTCTGCTGTGTTGTTTGAAAATTGAACATGAGGCTGCTAAATTTATCATTCATTCTTTGTTGTTTCTGGGTAGTAGCTGCCTGACTTGGCTGACTTTGGTTTCTGTCCCCTCCTCAATAACAATTTTTGTTGCCGTTGTTGTTTCAATACGGTACACATGCAAATCAAAATTTTACTGGATCAAAGAATATTGGAGGATTTAGTAAAGTGCTCATAAAGGGGAGGAGGAACAAATTTGCTGCATGTAACACATCATGCTTCCTTGGCAACTGATTCCCTCACATTCATAATTACAGGAACATAATTTTTAAAAAGCAGCACAAGCAGGGGGAGGGAGAGGGAACACTTCCTTTGGTTACAGGCATTTGCAATTTTTGAAAAATGGTAGTCTTTGAAAAGTAAAAAAAAAGTTCACCCATATGCGCTATAATGATTAAACCTGGAGCCTGAGAGAACTGTACAATCACCTTCTTTTGTTAGCACTTCTTGTCCATGTTGAACTGCGAGGAAAAAAAGGTGGAAAGCAAGCCTGCTACAGATGTGACTAGCTATGAATATTCATGAATGCCATTGCTCCTCCTTTTCTACTGGCATCTAAGCCATTCTGATCTCCCTCTCCTTCTCTTTTTTCCTCTTCTCCTTTCCACTCCCTTTCGTTCCTTGAGACTGAACATGACTGCAGTTTTATTTCGGTAACAGCCTAGTACGATACAGTTATCAGCAGCCTCAGAAGCCTTTTATTTCCATTAAAAAAAAAACAAAAGAAAAAAGAAAAAAAATGTAATTATCCACAGTTTTATGAATCCACCTCCCCTTAATGTTCATTATTTAAACCAGGAGCAATTACAAGTTCAAAGGGGTTTAGAGGGCCAGCAACCCGCATAATCACTGCCAAATTAAGCGGGACTCATTCGTCACAGAAGAGTACACTCTGAGCAGTGAATCATGCATGCAGTGACAGGCACTGATTTACATAAAGACGAAATCTGTGCCCTCTAGGGCTGAGTGTTACTTTATCTCAGTGGCCCTGTGATACATGCGTTTTCTTTTGGTGTTAGGAAGGTTCAGAGACTGATGCTGTCTAATACATGATGTTTTATTCTCACTAGCGTCACTACTACTGCCACTAATTCATGTATATGTGTATTTAACTAACAGTAATCCATACTTCAAGGCACTTGAGTTTTTAAAAGCAAAGTTTTGGCAAGAAACCCCTTTTCTAATCTGCTATGATACTTCTGAACCTCTTGAATTATGTTGTTTTGGTTTTTTTCATAACCTATTTGCAGGTCAAACACTCATTCTTGAAAACAATTACTTGATTCTCACCCTCACCCTCCACACTGAGTCACCATAGTATTTTTTGAGACATTGCAAATACTTGTACATGTACAGTATCAGAGGCTGAGACTGCATGTATTACTTTAGCCATAGTTTGCTGGCTACTCCAAGACATCTGAAGTCAATGCGGTTACTCCTGACAGTGACAAGCAATAGGCTGCCTCCATCAAGCCCATCTATACCTCTGGGAGAAGAAGAGGAATATTTTCTGTTTGTTAGAAAGGGTTCCCTTACCTTTATCATACTGCTTCGTCTCTTTGATACTAAACTGTTTAAAGATGCTTTAAGACCAAGTTCTACTCAGTTCATTTGCCTACACCCACTGAAGTTGCTGTGGTTACTCATGTAGGTGAGGTGAGCAGTCTTGACCCTTCAGGGAGCAAATTAATCAGTGCAGGGAGTATCTATACTCATACAACAATGAAACTGGAAAAGTAGCTTTTGTATAACCATTATTTCCCCCTAGCTATGTTAACGGCAGCTCTTTCCTTCACTGCAACAAGACTAGGGTATGAACAGTACATACAGTTGCTTGAAATAGTACCTAACTTTCCTTCCTTATGGGTGGCTCATCAAAGTTTATTTAGGGATACACTAGCTACATATTGTGAGAGATCTTAACATATAAATGCACTTTACTTAGAGGACTTAGGTTCTCAGCTGTTGCTAAGACACAGCAGAGTGACCACAAAACATCTGGCTGTGGCATCTTGACACAGATGCTGTTTCTACACCAGCTCTGGTGTAGGTGAGAGGTAGCTAGAGGTATCAGAAAGCAACAGTGGTCTGATCAGCTCTTCTTTTTTCTTTGACATGCCACTGCACTGGGGACTCTGATGTAGATCTATCATTGCTGGCTGTCCTCCAGTTGAGTAAGTCCGTCTGTTTTTTGGTCCCGTTAGGCCATTTTAATGGTGAGGAAGAGTAGCAATATAACAGAGGCTGGCACAAGTATTTGGTATGTGCATACACAAGCTCATTTTGCACGATGTCACTTGCATATGAAAGAGATTCATATTGCATGGACAGATCACAGAGGAAAATGTCATTTGCATATGTCATTGCACTGCCTGTGCAAGTGACTGTGTGCATCTATGATGTCCTCCACAACACTGTCCTCTGATGATAAAGAATTCGACTTATTCAGATAAATATCATATAAACTTAAAGCAAAGCCTAGTCGCAGGTTTTTTTTAAATCTGTCCTGGCTAATGTATATTCAGTGAGGACACTGAAGTTCTTATGTGCATAATTTAGGTACTATTTTCTGGTAGTAGTGCATATTACTAGTAAAACAAACCTTTTTATAGCTGCTAAATAAAGATTGCACACAAAGTCTGATATGGATGTAATTTACACCATGGTAAAATCAAATTAAATGCAAAGTTTGCAAAAGGGAGATAATAACATGGACTAACAGTTTCCTGTGATAGTCTGTAAATGAAAGTGGAGAGGAGGTCATATGTGATGACAACAGAGCTATGTGAATGGACTGGTTTAGGTAAATTCTACTATGCATTATAGAGTTCATGAATCATTGAAGCGTATATTAAGATCAATGTTTGCAACATTGCATAGCAAATAACTCCTCTTATTTCTACCTTATTCTTTCTTTTTAATTTATTAAATGCCTGAAAGATGTAATGTTACTATTTAAAAGTTGGGAAATTCTTTAATATTACATTATTTTTTTCAAAGAATGTAGAAAGTAATGTAATGATCAATGAAGGAGAAATGTGAGAATGACACCTGTTTGCTATATTTTACTTTTTTATGCTTTACCGAATCAGGACATTTTAATATGCAGAACTTGGCCTCTAGGAGTGTCTGTCTTTGGGTATTTCTGGCTTCCGTGCACTGTCTTTAAATTTCCATGTGTTTATTGTGGTCTGTTACAGAAAAGTGAATTACCAAAATGTTTTAAATTATGTTCCCACAAAAGAGTCCTCCAAAAGGAGTTGAAAAGCCGTTACCCACCTAATTTCTCACTTTGAGTTCACTCATGTTCATCAGCAGTTTTAGTTAAGATGTCAGATTTTGTTGACCTGGCATTTAAGAACTGCTGCAACAGGATTTGTCATTTGTCAAAGTGCCAAAGCTTTCTGTGCCTCTTTTAGAATGCAAGAGAGTAAAGTGAGCTTGGTTTTGGCTAGTTTTAGAAAATGGCTCATTGGCATGCATGGAATTGGGACACTGGGGCTACCTCATCCATATATCCTCTTTTTAAACCTAAAAGACTAACCTTTGGAGCTGGTGGGTTTTAGGGATTGCAAGATAGTGGAATTGTAGGATAGTGGGTCCCAGGGCTGTTTTCAGCAGTGATCAGTACTCCTGGCCTGAGGAAAGGGAGAAAAATTAAAAGAAAACGGCATTTCGATTTGAGATCTGTTTACCAGATTTCATGTAACTATGGAATAATTACATTTGTCAAACATGTATCAATGTCACCTCATGCTGAAAACAGAGGATGCAGTCTCAGGGAGGTGTAGTAAGCAAGTTTCTACCAAAATCTTTGGAAAACTTGGACATCCTTGCTTTCAGCTCTGCAAACAGCTGCACTGTGATGCAGCTGATACAGTGAGCATATGTAAATACTCCATATTTAACAAACACCTTGGTTTTTTTCACTCCCTGTCTTATGTATCACCTTTCAGATATAATTGATTTTGATTTTTCTGTCTTAGCTATGGGTATAGACTGTTGTGAAAGGCCTGGGGGATGTAGTTACTTTAATGATCACATTATATTTCTCTTTGGTCCAGCCTGTATGAAATCTTGATGTAGTGTAGAACTAAAGTACCCATCAATGTTCCTTTTATTGGACATGCTCCATATATTGTGGTGAAATTATATGCACCCACATAGCTTGTTAGGAAAAACTTAACATGCCACTGATGTGCAGTGAGGGAGAGTTAATTGTGTAGATGCCCAGCCTACATCAATGAGCAGAGCACACTGTCGTGGTCATATGAATCTGTCTTGAATAAAAACCACCGAACAGGTTTTCAGCCAATAGCCTAAGGTAAAATCCTAGTGTTAATAAATACGTGCAGATGAATGAGATCTTTTGTCTTTATCATTTATGAATTTTGGTGCTGTAGATAGGGAGAATGGCATCTAGGAAAGATTAAAAAATAAGTTGACATATGTTTTGCCGTACCTGATAAGCACATGTTGGGTTTATTAATGTGGAAGTATCCTGTTCTGCAGTCCAGAAGCATTCCCAGAAGGAAGCATGACTGACCGTCATTTTGTCCCAGGGGAATAGGCCTTCTTTCACCTCCCCTATGCTGCCGTCACCTCATGTTGCATTACCCAGATGCCTTTCCTTTACCTGCAAATGTCGGTCTTGCTGTTGAGCACCTCTTCCAGTGCTGCCTCCCAGTCCAGCAGTGCACCCATGTCTTCTGCCCCTGTACATTGGCCACTGGAAGATGTCAGGGGAAGGTCTTCAGTTGGCACAAATGATACAGCTCCATCAAAATCCAGCTTTTGCCAGTATGTGCTTGATGAATATTTATGGCATATCCAATGTGCAGACTTAAGAGCAGTGCCTTTAAAGTGTTGATTTCTACCATTACTGAATTTAACTCTAAAGGAATCAGTGCCTGCAGTGCTTAGACAGCAATTCTGTTTTCCTTAGTGGCTACGTATATACTCACAGGTGCTCCTATAAATTTTTCAATGCACTTTTAGAATCTGTTTTAAACTTAGCCTCAAAAGAAAGTAGGCCCTATGATAGCACACCACAACGGTCACTGTATGGTGAACAATTATAACTAAAGTTTGTAAAGACCCCTATACTGTGTGTACACATATCAGGCTATATCTAGAGCACATATGTGCACCGTTGATTTCCAGCTGAACTCCTTAAGAGTCTGTTATCAGCCAGCAGATTTACAGCAACTCTGAGAGACCTCCAGTTATATAGTTTAGACTGAGGCTGTTGTAGCCTTTGACAGTTCCTGGAATCAGGGAATGACAAAAGCAGCTTACGGTCACCTCGTCTTCAGCATACTCATGCCTTGAGAACAATTTTTGGAACCAATTTTTCTGAAATGGAAATCCTTTGATTTCTTCTGACACTGATTGATGCTTAGGTGACATCTCCAGAAGCCAACCATGCAGAACATTTCAGGGTTTGTTTTTTGGCTTATAGCCAGCATTCAGAAATTGAGCTTAAAAAAACCAAATCCATGTCATCTCGAAAGAACATAATACCTTTCCAGATGTTAATTCTTATCATGTTATTTTGAAGTTATAAGTTTTTTTCATGTAAATTACCCAAACCTGATGGTTTGGGTTTTGTTGTGGGTTTTTGGTTTTGTTTTGGTTTTTTGTTTGTTTTTTGTGGTGGTTTTTTTTTTTTTTTTTGTTATGTTTGGGGGTTTTTTATCTTTGGAATCAGTATCTGTAATGCCTGTACTAAATAAACTAAAATAGTTTTTATAATATCCCCAGCAAATGGAAAACTTTGTCTTCTAACACTCAAAAACTTGAAGAAATAATTAAAATTACTTTTGGCTGTGTGTTAGCATGAGTGAAAGTCTTTATCTAAAGATCCCACTTGACTTTCTGAAGCACTTAAAATATTACCAGAAAATTGTTTCTGTGGCTTATTACAGAAATAAGTAGACATGTGAATAAACTTTCTGTTGGAGAAGAATACTGCACAGAAGTGTTTAAAGGTGATTATTAATTTTTCTTTTGCTTTTGGTTCTGCTTCTAAAGCCAAGGTTCAATATTAATATGCTGAGGCCAGTTACCATTCCTATATTTGAGAATCCCTTTCTTGCCTGTTTATTGATTTTTTAAACCAGCTAAATTTTTAACTGTTGAATGAATATCAGGGAGACAAGGTCCAGCAACAGTACGACTTCAGTGTCAGTACCCTTTCAGTTGGTCTTCTAGGCTCATGACTTTCCTTCCAGTTGCAAACCCCATTTCTACAATTGAATCTCTGCTAGGTTTGTGACCCTACCTCTTAAATGCCATGACCTGAACAGGGTCATGACCCTTTGGCTGGGAGCCACTGTCCTACATCGTTGTGCTTGGCCAGTTTGGGATATTAATTCAGATTAATTTCCTCTGTAAAGGTTTAGAATAGACAAACATCATTTCCAGGCAGATGGAAATAAAGCTGACAATAAAATAATTAAAGAAACAGGGGGGTTTGGTGTGTTTTTTTTTTTTTGTTTATGTTGAGGAGGTTGTTCCTTTTTAGTGTTCTTTCTATGGACTATTCTGAAACTAATTCACAGCTGTACAAACGATAGTTAAATGTGAATATTCCTCTATGTATGTAGCTTAAGTGACTGCTGTTAGCTGTAAGCTATTAGAAATACCTCTATGTGTACTTTTAGAGAAGCTATATATCTGATAAATCCATATCCCTAAGAATAGTGTATTGATAACAGATGTTAGCAGTTTGCCTATGCACCTTAAATTATACGAAGGAAAAAATGTTAAGTCATAAAATCATTAAGGTTTGTTGTGTAATGAGAGGTACTTTAAGGCTGAGGTCTCCAGGCTAAGGATATGACCAGGCGGGACTGGTCCAAGATCTTCAGAGACAGCATAATGTAAGGTGGTTGCCATACTGATGAAACATCTGGGATACATACCAAAAAAACCAGCTGCTCAATCAACATAACAGCATTTTACATGCATCATTGGTTGAGGGCTTTTTTCTGCACTGAAACATTAGCTTTCTTTTTTTAGCCTACATTAAAAGACAACAAACTGGAATATCTGTGCATGTACTACAAAAGTGTAAATGAAAAGGACTAAGGGTGGTGTATGAGCTGTAGGGGAAAAGCCCCAAAACAACAGGGCAATACTTACACTGAACTTAGTGTTGTCAGATCTTTTGCTTTGACCAGAATTGGTTTGGTTTACATTCCTCAGAGGAGTTTAAAAGTTGTTTAGTGCTTCAGGAGTTTCTACTCACTTCCTAATGGGAAGGAACAAAGTCAGACCTATGGAAACTATGTGTGCAATTGGCAGGGATTTCAGAATTGGTGTGTCTATTGGTTCACAGGCTAAGCTTGACCTGATGTATATATACATATATAGTCACGCATGTGCGAATCATTAATGGCAATGGGGAGTTTACTGATATGACCCCTCATGCATATCTCATACAAATAAAATATGTTATACGGTCTTTTGACATGATTTATACATTTAGGATTTGATCCAAGTCCCAAAGAAGCTAATGGAGAGTCGTCTTTGAGAGCTGGAGCCAACAAAGATAGTTACAAGCTTTCAGTATGGAGAGAGGGTAAGCTTGGATTTTGGCAGGGTTTGGTTTTGGGGGTTTTGTTGTTGTTTTTTTTGGTTTAATGGATAAATATTTTAATTAAATTGCCCTTGAAGATTGTCAGAGATGCGTAAAGACTGACATCTCTGCTTAAACACCAACAGAGTTGTTCAAAGGAAAGAGGGATCCAAGCCTTTCCACAGGGTGTATCATCAAACCTGTCTTGCAAGTTGCTCAGCTGAGATGCTCTTCAGTGCTTTCAGCTGAGACAGACAGCAAATGTGTCAGCAGGAGTGTGGGTAGGGTATGTGAGGCAAACATTTGTGTTCAGGGCCCAGATTTTTAAAAGAGCTCATTGAGGGTGGTGAGCACTGTTGAAAAGTGATCCCTTGATATCACAGTTGCTTCTAAACCTGGCGATGGGAGCAGATTTGAAATTATTTTCACACAGGTCACTCAGTGCAGCCCCTGAGTGATAGGTTCGTTGATTTGATTCAAATTTAAGTCAGTGTCAGAGCAGAAATGTAAGAAGACATGTGGACATGCAGTGCAGCATGACTTTAGAAGTCATTTGACATATTTATAAGATGGCCCTATTTCCAAATATTTACGTGGGAAGTGAATGGGGAAGCTCTTTTTAATGAATGTCTGGATTAGCACTATATCAACATGTAGTACGTTAGATTTCTACAGAGACTATTTTTAATATGTATGTTTAACAGACATATTGTTATTATGAGAGGAGATTTTTTTTTTTTTTTTGTGTGAGAGGTAAAGATAAATGTTCCTCTGGACGAAGGAAGGGATGGAAAGTTGTAGTGTCCAGTGTGATAGGTATTAGAGACATAAAACTTGAGATAGGAATGTAACACTGGACGTATTTAGATAACTTGTCTTGACGTTTCTAAGTCATCCAATAAGATAACAAATATCAAATGAAATATTTATACTTCAGTTGCATACCACATGCAGTGACAAGATAGCTCAGTCTTTAATTTTTAAGTTTTTTTGTTAGGCCAGCAGATGTTTCAGATATTGGATCTATGAAGCAGTGGCCAGAATTAGGCATCTACTAAGACTGCACATTTAGGGAGCTATGGCAGCACTATAAGATGTAAAATACAGCCTTTGTGACAGAAGTAATCTAAGTGGGGTTCTCTGAGACCACTGAGAGACAACAGCAAAGTTCTATCGTAAACCAGCTATATTATTTTTGCTTATTCAAAAACTAAATACAATTTCAGATTTGCCTGATGTAGTGTTATGGCCTCATATACAAACAATAGCTAGGCTCAAAGGACAGTTCATAGGTTGCTAAGTGAAGGACTCTGAAGTTAGAGAATGCCAGATATTTTCTTCATTCTCAGTTCCACCCTCTGTGTATCGCCTTTGTGGTGAATCAAGCCTGTATCCTTTCACTGGAGGAGAGATAAAATTGTATGCATTCATAAAGTCCCCATCATGATATGTATATACAATGGGTATTTTCCTGGGGCAAAGAAAAGGCATTTCCCTATTCCAATAACGTGCTTACTGATGATTTTTAGGCCTACCACAGACATCACGTGAAAAAAGAAAACAATGAAATTATAAATCTCATTAGTTCACCTAAGTGTAGGAATCATCAACATGTTCTCTTACAAGAGTGCCGGAGCCATTTCACTCACCATCCAAATGAAGATACTTCTGTGATGATACCTCTCATTCTTTTAACAAAGCACAAAAAAATACAAAACAATGTAGCTCAGAAAGTAAGGGTAAACATTGCACCCTTCTGAAGCTACAGAAAGAAATTAGACGGGCAATAGGAACTTGGAGACAGTATGGTTAACACTGGTACTTTGTAATTTTCTAAATGCTTTGTGGACTTTACAAAGGGAATGATAGTAATCAAGAGAATATTGTCCTTTATCACCTGGTTGGTCAGGTAAAGTAGGAAAAATACTTTCAAAATTTTGTTTGAAATGAAAAGTTTGAGAAATTATCCACCTGATTTCCATAAGGCTCAATTCCTGTGTCTCTTACTAAATCCATAATATATAGGAGTGACTAGTGAGTAAGAAAATCAGATCACATGTTGCTGTTAAGTCCTTGTCTTCGCACAGATTTGGGCAGTGCTAAGTGCAATGATGTATCTTGGTTAAAACCTTTTGTGTGAAAATGGGTGAGAATAATGGACGGTCAAGGATGGATTCAGGTGCCTGATTTTAGGCACTATTGAGAATAAATATCATGCTGAGTTTCCACCACCACACTGAAAAAGAGAATATTAATAACATTTTTTCTGGACTGGCATGTCGTGAATTGAGGAAACTAGGAAATAGACTACAGTTGCTCTCTCCTTTCTACATTGTCCTTCTTCTCCCAAAATAAGCAGTTTTTCTACATTCTCTCTCTTCAGTTTGTTTTGTGAGTCTCAGAAGTATCTGACAAGTATCTGTAGGAGGTTCAGATGGAACTTTTTTCCCCACCAGCATTTCTGCAAATTCTCCTTTGGCAAGTTAATTTTGCCTTGTATTTCCATCCATCAAAATGTTTTTTCTACCTTCAAAAAGGTTTGCTTCTCAAAAGAATCAGTAATTTCAGAATGAGTAAATTCCCTCCTACTACTTTCATGCAGTTGATGAGAGTTCTAGCAGCACAGTTTGTTGTTGGTGGGTTTTTTCTTAATATAAATAAATGGAAATGAAGTATGATTTTGGGCATTATTCACCAATGGAGTGTGTAAACCAAGTGACTGATGGAAACAAATCACACGATAAGAGATCATGTAGGAATTGTGAATTGATGTCTTAGGATAAGAAATCAATAGAAAGTCTCATCAGACTGTCAGTATACAGGTCTGCTGGCTACACAGCCTTCTTTTCCACAGCCATATGGAAGTTCACAGGCTCCATTAACTTCCAAGGATAGATTATCAAAACAGGTACATTGCATTGACAAAAAAGAAATACTCTGAGCAGAAACTGAAAAATAGTGGGAGCAGTACATGTGAATTCCTTCATCTTCCAGTCTCCAGACCTATCAGAAATATCAGATTAGGTCATGATCTGACCTGTTAGGTGGGGCAAAATCTATGCAGAGCAAACTTACTATTGTTATTATGAAAGAAATTCTGTAATAAAGTGGAAGTGTTATTAATGATATAATGATAGTGATAGCAATGGGGAAAAGTAATTTAAACAATTCCATTAGCTGAGAAAAGACCTTAGTATTAGGATAAAACATAAAGTTCCAAACTTTCAAACTCCTCTGCAAAGCCCGGGTTTAGCTGTAGCTGGGAAAGCTGAAGATAGTAAATTTTACCTATATAGAAAAGTACATCATATGAACAATTTAGTAAATGTATGTTATAATTTTTACCATTTCTATAGTTGTTATACTTGCCTATTTACACTCCAGTAAATGAAAGTAGCTCCTTTTGTTGCCTTTGTTTTTTACAGAACAAATTTAAATGCATGAAGTCTGTGACTGTGTATCAGAATCCACAGAACCTGTAAAGAGTCCCATTAAAATCCAGATATGGATACAGGAGAGCAAGTCGAAGTGTGTTGGAGGGTGGGCAATATGACTTCATTGCCCTCTATCACCATTCTTTTTTTTGGCCGCCTTGCAGTGAATAATCAACTGAACTTGGACGGCATAGAGAAGTTGCTATATAAGCTGCTGAGCTCTACAGCTAGCAGACCTGCCAAGTCTTAAACACTGAGAAAGAGACATTCGTCTGACTTCTCTCACACTGTCCCATGTATTTTCAGAAAACAAGTCATGCACTTGCAGCTTTACTTTTTGGGCCCCACAATTTCTGTTCTGCTTCATGAGCCTTTGTGCCAGACAGACCTAAGCAGCCTGATCTGTAATCTGTCAGTCAGCTATAGTCTGGGCCATGGGAAATCATGGAGTGGGAGAGAAACTGCTGCACTGGGCTGCTCTTTAGAAGTGTAAATCCAGCAATCAAAAGGGCCCTGACAGAGACATATCTGAAACATGGACTCGCTGCCATTATATGAGAGGATATGCGCCTCCCACACAACTCTTCCTCTTTTTCTTGTTCTGCAGTGACCTGACATGTAGGGTCACAAGCACTGGGGCCTTGCACAGTTGAAAGGTCTACAAACCTGCTATATAGCTGGAAAGAGTATGATTCTCATATAAATATGACCACAGGTATAGGATTTGTTCCTGTGCTTTCAGAATCATAGAAAGCACTATACCTGAAGTTTAAATAGATTGTAAGTGTAAATAGAATGCAGGCAACCTTCTGCAGCAGAAGTACGTCCCAAAAGTTAGCTATGAGACTTCATTTAATTTTCTTGTAATCAGAGTAATAGTCTCTTTTGCCATGGTCTGGAGGGGAAATAGTCTTTCTAGGTTAAGTTTCTGGGAGCTCTCGTGGATGCTACTATCCATCACAGTCCTCTGTCATCTGCCCAGCACAGACCATAAGCAGTGGATATAGCACTGAGAACAGTAGAAATAAATTATCGAGCAGCTAATACAGTCATCTAATTTTTTCTGAGTCTGTCTTTATGTCCTTCATTCATGTCCTCTTTTGTGGTGTCCAATGAGTCTTCTGAGCTTAAAATGAATTCTAGCAAAGACAAAATGCACAGAAATTGCCCAGCTGAGAAAAGCTAACATTAATGGTATAGCTGAGCAAAAAATTTGGAAATAATTTTACACCTACCCAACTGCAAGTGCTAGAAAAAATCTGTGAAGAACAATGCTACAATATTTTTTTGGTGGTGTGGAATACTGAGTTTAGTCAATAGAGATCCCTTACTGAACTTGCCACATTGGAGATGATAATATTGCAAGAGACCATCCTCTCTTTTGAAAGCATGAGAGACGGTGAAAAAACCACAGTACCTAATGCATTTTGAGCTATGTTTCCTGGAACACATTTTGAGATGTGTTTCCAGGACATACTAGGGACAGTCCAGTGAAGGGCCATGAAGATGATTAAGGAACTTGAGTATCTTGCATACAGGGAAAGGCTTGAAGAGCTGGGGCTGTTTAGCCTGGAGAAGAAAAGGCTCAGGAGGATGCTCTCAGTGTATATGAATACTTGTAGGGAAGATGCAAAAAGGACAGAGCTCTTCTCAGTGGTGCCTAGTGACAGGACAA
Organism: Ara ararauna; assembly: GCA_028858755.1. NCBI lineage: Eukaryota > Metazoa > Chordata > Aves > Psittaciformes > Psittacidae > Ara > Ara ararauna. The sequence continues at coordinate 47,451,173 of CM054380.1, forward strand.
GAGGCAAATGGCACAACCTGAAACACAGGAAATACTTTGTGAACATTCACCAAACAATTGTTTTTGATGGATAACATCAGGAAATATTTTGTGAGGGTGTGTGAGCACTGGTACAGGCGGCTCATGGAGGTTGTGGAGTCTCCATCCATGGAGATATTCAGAAGTCATCCTGACACGGTTCTGGCCAATCAGCTCTATGTGGTCCTGCTTGAGCAGGGCGGTTGGACCAGTTATCTCCACACGTCACTTCAAACCTCAACCATTCTGTGATTCTGTGAATTATAATACTTTTTCTTGTGTCTTAATTTCATTTGTAATTTTCTCATTCATTATGCTTTACTTTGGGGTGTGGTGTTGATGTTTGGTTTGGTGGTTTTTTTAACTTATGTGCTAGAAGTAACTAATTTCATTTCATAATGGAAGCCCCATAGCTCTTCTTAGATGACACCTAATCGCTGCATGTTCTGTAGGCTTAGAAGAGCTCAGCAGATTCTTCAGGAAGGAGCACTGCCTCTCCTTAATGTAAGTACATTGCTTTCAAGAAACCAAGAAAAGGTCTGCCTCCCATCACAGCAACATAAGCTAAGCTGTAAATGCAAAAATAACATATGGCATTTGGAATACCTTGCCTGTAATAGTCCAGGTATTCCACAGCATTCTAGTGAATGCAGAGGTACTGGGAAAAATGGGAATTTTGGGTAGTAGTTACCCCAAAAGCTGTGCAGTTGGTGGCAGCTGGAGAGAAGTATTGGACAGGCAGTTGGAGAGAAAGGTAGGAAAGGATGCCAGCTGGGTTTCTGAAAGGCCTATTTACTGCTGAACCTATTTAATGCTGCCTTTACCTGGCAGCTTTCTGGAAAGACAGAGGCACAGCTTTGGGCAAGGGAGGCTGTGGACGAAAGCAGCTATCGAAAAATCACCTGGTCCAAAGGTGAGGAGGCTGAAGTCTGAAATGTCCTATGTGTGCATACATCATGTGCAGAGGTGTGTGCTGTCAGTGGCTGAGATCAAGGAAGTGCAAAGAAGAGTGTTGTATTTTCTTCTCTATAGCTCACATCTTTAATTAGCTTAAATGTTAGGGAAATTAGCAAAGACTGGTAGAACCAATCAGTACCAGACAAGCTTTACCTCATTCAAGTCATGTAGCGCACAGGAAAATCCATCAAGGTTAAGTCCTATGCAGTCCTGTTTAAAAGTTCTAGATTTTTCCATCCAGACATTTCATTGCTTTGCTCACATAGACTTCCAAAGAATTTATCCTGAGGGGCTATTTCTTCTTGCATTGCAGTTACAAGGCATTAGTTCATGCACTGACGGTATGTCAAAACGTGTAGCTGATAACTTGGTTACATCATTAGTTATTCCTACCTCAGGTGGAAAAAAAAATAGCTGTCTTAGAGTGCTGCTCAATGTGCATGTTCTGCAGATTCTCACTGAGGGACCTGTGGTTACTTCAGCCTGATGATTGCTCTGCATTCTTCCGATGTAGACACCAAGAGCTGTTGAAAATAATTGAGACGCTTGTCAACAGAGTGGGAGACTGGACTTCATCAAAACTGTTTTAGTCTCCAGGACTGATGACCTTTTGATGGAGTTTGTTTTAGTTAGGAATTAAGTGTCCAATCCTGTATAGTGTGAAGCACCCTCTCTGAGGTGCTGCGTATCCCTGTTTTCTCTTTCAGCCTCTCTGGTGCTAAGCATCTCTGTCAAGGCACTGAGCATTTTGCAGAATAGGGCTTCAAACTGCTTTTGAAAAGAGAAACAAGGTTTTCACTTCTGGTTTTTTTTTAACAATGAATTTAAATTTGAAATACAGAATTATTATGAGTAATCCTCCGTTCATCAAGAATGCAACCTATAAAGGAAACTCATTTAACAGATCCAAACCAAAATCACCTTGTTAGCCAGAATGAGAGTTATAAAGGCAGGTACTTACATGCAGGGAAAATCCATACATCTCAGTTTGCAGAAAAGAAATTCCAAAAAAGACTGCAATTCCCTGATTGTCCTCTGCTATTAATATTAGTATTGTAATAATAACCATAATGCATAATGAAAAATATAAGGTTTCTAACTTGTTATATGTTTCCAATTTTTTCTTCTTTATTGCTGTAAACTGAGCCAGCTGATGAACAGCCTCTAGGGAGGAGACAGGATCACCCTTGTTTCCTGTTCAGCCTTGCTACAGCAAAAAGCTAATGAAAGAAAAGAACGTAATGGCCTTGCAAACCAGGTAAAAGGTTCAGGAGAGTTCACAGGTCAATTGATTTCTAATCTTACTTTATGTTATATTTCAATCAAAAAACACAACCCAAAACAAAAACACTCCAGTGTCATAATACAAATGTTTATTTGGCAAAAACACCTTGTTTTCATATTGTTCTTGGAAAGCAATTGTAAAACCTCTCACAGCAAAAGGACACTATATTGATATAAAGTGCAGCAGTGAGTGATCTAAACAATTTGAAAAATTCTAATGTTTAGCTATGTGAATATGTATGGTAATATATCAGCACATATATGCACACACAAATATATTTCAAGGTGGAAATATTTAATTAGCCTGCCTGTAAGCATAAACAGCAAATCTGCACTGAATACGTTATCAAGTAATTTACTGAAAATTGCACTGTTGACCATTTCTTTACTGCTCTATCTCAGCATGGAGAAGGGAGAGATATTAGTGGCGTCACTGTAGAGCAATGAGATTTCTGTAAGTTGTGATCTGCTGGCATGTAATAACTCGATCTGCTTCATGCAGACAAAATATATTAAAAGTATGGACGAGTGAAGTTTGTGCCCCAGGGAGAAGGCAAGATAATGCATTGAAATTGTTCAGAGGTAGTTAGATGCCTAATGGTCTAATATGTGAGCTATGTGAGGTCTGGGGTCTGGTTCTCATAAATTCTGGCTAGACTGATCCTGTAATTTCAAGCAAAGGATAAAAGCGTTAACCAGAGTCATCAGTGTTCAAGGTCCATGATGCTGGATATTATTCATTTAAAGATTCAAGAAAAACACTAAAAAGAAAGCTCTGGAGCATATGTGTTTATATGTGACAATATGCATATATATAAAAATATGTGCTATATTCTACGTGTGTGTGTATGTACGCACGTGTGTGCAGATGGATGCGCACAGTAAATGTATACGTTAGCATATGCAAAGTTACACAGGAATCATGCTAACAACTTGAGCACCCCAAATAAGGGCTTTTTGCCGTGTGGTTTTGTGGTGGTTTTGTTGTTTTGGGTTTTTTCTTTAATCTGGTTAGCAAGTTAATCTATTGAAAGACAAAATGCTAGATCTCATTTTACTACTGCTACTTTGTAATATACATTTTATGTCAACAGCATTTTTACACTTGGCATCTACAATTTTTTTTAAGACAACTTGTGTTAATACATATTAGCAAAGCTTGCTTATGATTACAGCAAAACTTTGTTAATGCAATACTGATACACTTGTTTTCTCACTTTATACAGCAACTCTGAGCATATTAAACAGTGAGGTCACTCCAGTGGCTGAATAGTTGCCACTAGAATTGTGTATTATGATTCCTGATAAGTGCATGAATGTAGCATAATGTTGCCTTAATTCACACTTATAATTTTGCATCATCACTGCACACTAATGCTGTCTCAAAAGCTCTATAGCTGTAGAAGTGAAGCAGAATGGCAAAAGCAAATCATAAAAGCTATTCCTCATACACAACTTGCATGACACAGCATAAATAATACAAATATGCTGAACTCCATAGATTTAGTTCAACCTTATTGTTTCCTTATGGGGTGTTTATGTTCTATTTGTCCTGTGGCTTTCCAGTATTACAAAATGTAGTCATTCTTCGACTGTAAGGTGATCACCTCGACATTACTATGGATTTTCCTAAGTCTTTGAATAGGAATGGAAAAAATCTCATGTGTAACTTTCTACTTTCATACAGAATTAGCTCTCACCAGCCACATGGGCTCTGATTTTCTTCTCTGGACTGTAAAGAGTTAGATCCTGGGAAGGAAAAAATCATACGGTGGCAGAAGGATTCTTATCTGTTTCTCGATAAGATGGTCATCTTTTCTTTCTTCTGAGTACATCCTGATTTAAGAACTCTGAATTTTTGTCTTGATGAGTGTGCATGATTAGCAAACATTTTTAACACCAGAGCTGAATATAATTTTGCCTTGATACATACATTTTAAATTTAAACAGAGCACAAGATAGGAAAGCAAATCAACAAAGTTATGTTACTTTCAAATATTTTTCTTTGTCTGTGATATATTCCTGTTTGCTCTGTTCCTTCTCTGTAACAAAGTATTTCCTTGATCAACTCAGATAATGACCTCCACATTCTTTGATGCAGAGGTTTATCTGCATAACATGAGACCTTCTTAGATGCAGAAAATACTGAGAGGAAGTTGAAAGGGGCTAGAGGATGAGTATTGCGTGTCGCAGCACCCCCTCAGAATTTAATTAAATGCATTTAGAGGGTATGATCTGTTTCTACAGTGTTGTCACCTCTGTGCCAGATTTACAGAAGGAAGTACTAGGACAGTGCGTCCAGTGGGAAGGGAGCTGGAGCTGTTCAGGTTCTGTGCAACTCTGGGCAATTTAAAGAGTCCTGTTAACACTGCTGCTTCTGAGCTTTTTCTGAGCACAGTTATGCACTATTTTAAGCTTAAAATGCTACATTATTTGTAGAACTTTGTACATTTTGTTGGCTATCCTGGACACTTACTCTGATTAAAAATCTGTACTTCTTTTCTAAAAGAGCACTGCTTTTATCATAACTAAATGTAGTTTTCTATGTAAGATCTCCACATGCATTTTCAATTATTATTTTGCAAGTTGCAGATTTTTGTCAACCCTTAATTACAGGGCAATAATACACCCATGTCTGTTGGACTGACTCATTTGGATGATTCTTCTGACAAAAGTGGAGCTCATCTGGGAGGTTTATAGGGTCAAACTATCCAAAAACTGCCTCTAATTTTGAGCTCCTGAACTCAAAACTCTTATTTGCACATGCAAAGATCACAAACATATGCAAACTATGCAGTTATATGTGTGACTACTTGACCTGTGAGAACAAATCAGTTGGGATAGTACCACCTGCAAATTAGAGGTCAGATTAATATCTCTTGAATAAACTGCCCTTCGAAATTTTAGTAGTAAGTTTTATGGAGCAATTGCAAACCATCTAGAGCTGCTTTTCAGTAATTAAATGAGTTATTGGGTGGAAAATTGGCAGACTAATGAGTAATTTGAGACACTAAAAGCTCATCTTGCATTGGCAGGATTATGTAAGGTTTAGATATTTTCAGAAGATGTTGTAAAAGCTCACGCAGTTGACGCAAAATCAAATATGCTTGACAACATTAACGTATTTTTTCCTGTATGACCTTTTAAGACCTTTAGCTTCCCAAAATGCGAGATGAAACATAGATGCTAAGTATAAAATAACAAACCCAAAGCCTCATGCTAGTTACAGGATCAGAGGTATTTTTGTATTGTCTTCTTTCTGTCTGCCTAATTTACTCTAAGGAGAGCAGAAACTGTACTGCAATGTAATGGGGTATCAGAATTCCTTTATGTTCCAGTGTTTTGCCTCCTCCAGGGAACTGATCAGACAGACAGCACACTGGGACACCATGACCTGCGAATACTCACAAACCAAAACACAGCTGGCAGGTCTAATTTTAGGTTCTTTAGCCTTGATCATGTCCCTTTAATGTATTGAGTGGAAAAAGAAAGGTGTTTAAAGTACAGGAAACATCCCAGGAGTCCAGTTGCAAATTCCTCTTTAAATAGAGCCTCTACATTGATGTGTTTTTCCTAGACTCTGGTTTTGTTTAATTTTTGTGTGATTTTTTTGGTTTGTTTTAATGGATGTGAAATTTGCCAGGTCAACAGCCCTGGAGACAGAAGTTGCGTATCAACAGAAAGGTTACTGCAATAAGAAGTGGCAATTTGCATTTCCTACAATGACTTGTTGGTGTGCCAGAGCCCGGACCTAAAGGGACCACCTTTAAGCCTGAGAATGTAGTTTAGTTTCCACACTTCATTCACACCCTGGTCTTAGATAAATGGAGAAACAATAGGATTTATTTTTATTTTCTATTGAATCTAATGAGAGGAAGATGGAGCTTCCGACCTCGACTTTTCTTAGTATCTTTTTTTTTTTTTTTGGTATGAATTTTTATATTTTTTTCAAGATGCTAAAAAAGCTGCAGATTTCCATGCAGACATGTGATGGAGAGACTGCAGGAGTTACCAAACTGCACTTTCAAAACCAACATTTTGTTACTTCTCCTACATTGTACAATATTCAAACTACCTTCTACAGCAGACAGTTTTTATCCCCTGAGTGTCAAAAAGATTATGTTTCTAAGCAAAAAACAGTGTATTTCAGTGAAGGTGGCTTCCTGTCAGACGTACAGACAATTTTGAGCGAATGCCATGCCTAAAAAGTTAATTCAGCGTTTAACCAGAATATGATACTTTTAATTACGAAGACTGTATAAAAACTTTGCAAAAGTTTTCTTGGGAAAAAATAAATCTGATAGAACTATTGTTCTATTTGTGACAATTTTTCATTCCTTAGTTTTCTCTTTTTCATGAAGTTTGAGAGATCCGCTTGCTGGTTTATTTGTTTGTTTTTAAACTGTTAATCTACCAGTTAAGTGTCTTGTTTTCTTGGTCAGTTTATGTTTCCTTCATTTTTCTGGAATTCCTCAAAATGTAGATGTATGAAAAGCAGAGTATTCAGAGTGAATAAACTAATTTACAGCATTGATCCCATCTTGTAAGCATACCAGCCCTGGAGAGAAATAAAACCTAAACAGCCACTTTGCTATCAGCTTGTATAGCCCACAAGGTCCGAAACTTGAGAACATTTTGTCATGCATTACTGCGTTACCCTGTCTTACTTATGACCCACAAGTTAATCCCAGCAGTAAACTCTTCAGTTCTGTCAAACCTTTCATTCCTAGTCTAATAGATTCCTTCCTATGATCAGATGCCACCCAGCCTTTCCAGAAGGAAGTCAGGAAGACTTTCCCAGAAGGCATTTTGTAAGCCCAAGCCAGAACCCAGAAAAATGGGTGAAAATTAAACGTTATGTGACTTTACTCACGTGTCCAGACAGTCCAATCCACCAAAAGTAAAGCTTACTATGTGTTTTCCTTGACATTTTCAGAGCAGTTAGGCCATTTCAGGTGATGGCAATCTTTGAGTAGGTGGAGAAGCCAGAAACTTTGCAGGCTTGTGGAGTGGGTGGATAGAGAAAGTTCAGCTTTTAAACTTTTCTAGTTGTCATGACTTGCAAAAAAGGAATATTGTAATTTTGCAAAATGCATTTGTATTGGGTTTCTTGGTCTCTATTTTCTCTTTCTCTAAATAGAAAACCTGTTTGTGTGTAGTCTTCCTATGGTCAGATTAAAGGACTGGGTCTTCAATTAATGCTGCTTAGTGACCTATGAAATATAGTCCAATGAGACAAAATATTGTGTTAGACTTTAAAAATAATAGTATTGTACTTAGTGACTGAAAATTATCCAATGTCAAGAAGTATCTTAACTGCTTTGACTACTCACATTAATCGGCATTTGCTCTCCCCTATAAAGCCAGGCTCCTACTAGAGACCCTGGGTTAGCAAACTCTTGTTCAAAGTCAGCCCTAGTTAGTAGTTGATGGAAAAGCAGGGAAAGTAGATAAACTGTATTAGTTTGTAAAAATTATGTTAGACAAACAAGCTAAACCTTTCAGACAGCTTAGAAGTTTAATATACATATACTCAAAAAATATTCGATTCAATTAAAAGGTCCCACAAGTATCTAACGCATTACATAATTGCAATACATATTAATTTTCTTAAAATCAAAGGCCAAAATCTGAAGAAACAGCCAATGTTAGGATTTTAAACATTTAATTTCTTATCCTGAGCCAGAGTGTGTACTCATAACTGCAGAATAGCAGCATAGGCTCAGTCTCAATGACCTGTTAAGGAACTTTTAAGAGACAGCTAAAATCTCCAGAAAAATTTCAGTCAAAATAAAGCAGGGGGGGGAAAAAAAAAAAAGGGAGCATGGTGTACATTCTTTAACAGTATTAAATAATTCTGAAGACCTTTTCTTTGAACAGCTTTAGTGCTCCCATTTGGGGGGGCAGGTATTTGAAATGTGGCAGGTGAATGTTAGGAGTATGTTTTTCATCCCTTATAAAAAAGTAACAATTTGCCACACTTTCAGTTTTACCAAAAAAATTACAGTTCACAGATGATTGTTAAAGACTTCTTGGGTTTTGATAATTAAGCCTTCAGAAATTCTGCCTTTAATAGTCATAACTGTGAATCCTACACCATCTCATGTTGGTGAGACTGCAGTCATGCTGTAGAGGAACTGCGCATACTGCAAGGAACTGCAAGGCTACTTCAAAGTGCCTGAGATGAGAATCACAGCCAGGCATCAAAGCAATGAGCCATTATCCCAAACCTACTCTTTCTTCTGATATCTAAGCCTGTGGTGGAGGAAGCTGCCAGAGCTAAATGTAGAGAGGACCAAAACTGTCCGAGACAGAAAAACATAGTTTGTGTTACACCAACTGAGATATAACAAAGCAAAGGAGGAGATGAAGAGGGGTCTAGCTGAGTAAGGAGACTGGCATTACACTGGGAATTAAGGAGACTGACTGTTAATGAATGGAGCTGGAGTACTGGGAGAAGGTGACTGAGAATTAAATGGGCTAGAAATGGACTGCAAGGAAGCGCTTGCTTGAACTTGGACTGTGGGACTTGAGTGCAATGAGGGAAGTGATGAGGAAAGAAGAAACGTTGGGGCCAATGAGGTGGATGATGGAGGTTGGATGAAGAGCTGGAACCTAGCTTAGTTACCATTTCACTGCAAAGAGGAGCCTCACACTAACGCATTCTTTTGAAGGCTGTTTGAAGGCATAGGAGGCAAACATTGAAAGAAAAATGCCAGCCGGCTTTAAATGACTCCCCTGTGGTCCTTTTTGCTAAAAAGGTGTGGGAAGTGGAGGATACAAGTGTCAGCACCCTGTGCTTCCCTGGCTTAGGAAGGCTGAGAGCAATGGAGATGAACTGTTTCAGAGGAAGTCCTGCTTGGAGCTGGAGCAGCGCATGCTCCCATGTTCCATGGGGGGTGCTGCAGATGCCAGCATGTACAGGCTGGAGCATGTTCAGTACAGATGGAGTCTTTGAAGAATTTAGCTGACAAACTCTTAAATGTCTTTACTGAACTAGTGCTAATTGAAAATTTTCAAAGGTTTATAGCTTGGCCAAATGTGGGTGGATTTTCAAAGAGATGGCAAAAGGCACATCCCCAAGAGCAGGGCCATCTCTTCCCCAAATGTTATGCTTCTGTTCCAAAGCATGCTCTCTTCAATTAAATATAGCGAGAAACAACATACCAATATTTTTCTTTAATTTCATTTTCAGAAATGGCTGAATCATTTTTGCTAAAACTTTCCAAAATAATTGAGGCTTGTGCAAACATTCTGCAGAGTAAAGACCAATTTGGAAAGCGAAGTTTAGCAAGTGCAAATACTGTTTTACAAGAGGAATACCTGTTCTGCCTATAATAAACTGAAAGGGCAAATTTTAGAGTCCCTTCACAGAAATTAGGAAGAAAGGAACTGGTAGTAGGTTACTGCAGATTTTCAGCAGTGCTCATGAGGCCAGAATTTGTCTTTAAATGCACGCCTCATATTGACTGAAATGCTTACACAGGTTAATTCAGTTCAAATGTTACTAGTGATTTGCCTATATGGAAAGTTACTTTTGTGATGTTGCTAAATATAGTGAGGCTTTGGCAGTTACGTAGTGATACCAAATCACCCAGTCACATAAATTAAAGTTGCCTCAGGGCAGCTTTAATTTGTGTACCTAACCTGTTCAAAATATTTCTAAACTTTGCATTGTAAAGTCAGCATGGTTTACTCATTCAAAGTATGCCACATACTCTCTCTCTTCACTCTTAATGTGTTACTAACTTCTAGTTTTCCCTAAAATACTGACCAAATGCCCCTCTGCATTGTCAAAAATTCCAGTAGACGAATACTGGCTTTGCATCCATGTTTACAAAAGAGCTACATGTCACCATTTTTCTGTTGGGCTCGGACAAATCTAACTAACACATATTCTAACCATGTGTATTAAAGCAATGATGCACACTGAGACTGCTGGAGAAACATTGTTTTCTGACCTACAGCTAGAATACTTACCTTTACATCCCATCCCCCACTCTTTTTCTACAGAAATGGTGGATAACACATTTCCCTTAGGGAGGATTTGAAAGTACTTTGTATTATGATAGCTAACATGTAGGTCGTGAAGATGAACAAATGAAAGCCTACTTTCACCAAACAAAACTTACTTTCTTCGAGTAGAGAGTTCCAGATGAGAATAGACATCAATGCGACTGAATTTAAGCAGTAACTTCTGCATTACTCACCAAATTCAGGTGATGGGGAGCAAAGGACATTTCTGCATCCTGAATGCCTCAGACATAAACCTAAGATCCTTGAATAACAGTCTGGAGCACCAAAGGTGTGTCTGAAGTTGGCAAATGTTTGGTATGTCCATTGACATCCCAGAAAACTGGCAAAAGCAATTGACCTCAGAAACTAGAGGGAGCGTCCATAGTATAACCTGTCAGAAGTACTAGTTGTCCAAATTTCTATGCTATCAGATTCTTACATCTGACAAACCAGAATGAGAGAGGTGCTTTACCATTTCCTGTCAGCAGTATGTTACCATTACAGGTGGAACTGGAAAAATTATTTGGGAAACTGGTAGAGGCTTGGAAGAGAGATACATAGAAGCAATCAGCAAAGAGTTACAGGCGGGTATGGATTTTGTATTCAGTTAATTGAATGATTCCTTAAACTGTGCCAGTTGCATGCTAGAAAGTACCAGTAGGAACGTCCAGCCTCGGCTTTATGTGAGGAGCTGTATGTGGTACAAAAGTATTGTCTGGAGTTTAGAGAATATGTTAAGCTTTCATATATGGACTCTGGAAGCTCTTCCTGTTCCAGTCTGTGTTGCGCTAATAGTCCGTAATCCTTACAGAAGATTACATGTTTATTTTGTTAGCAGGAAGGAGCTGTAATTCATTTTGATGTCTTTAGCAGAAAAATCTTGCCCATACAGATTTAAGCATATTTCCAACCTTAAGAAAGGATACATGACGTAACTATAAGAAGTCTGTCTCAAAGAAAGTTTCCTTACAGTCGCTCAGAAGGTAGTACAGCTTAAGGTATTTTATACCAGCCTATAAGGCACTAGATTTAAACTGGTGTGCAGTGAAACATTTAAATATACTATAGCAAATGAAATACGGTCCAATAGGTTTTTTATGGTCCGGCTGTGCTTTTTCTTTTCAATCACTAGCCTGGGGTGAACAAGTCAGTATTAAAATGTCTATTTTAGCTATGCTTTTATCACCTCTGTCTTTTAGGAAGTTTGATTTCTTTTTTCATTTCTTCTCTTTGATAAAAAAGAGCTGAGATATCTGAATGAGTTATTTATCTCCTATGTTTAATCTATGTATCTGTCAATGGACATACTGCTTTAGAAGTGGTTTATATTACTAATTAATTTAATTTCACATACTGTACTCCACGTTAACACATTTTCTATTATACATTATAATGTGATACAGGGCCCTCCCTCAGCAATTTTACCTTAAAGCTTTAATTGCTTTCCTCTAAGCCTCAGCTCATGTTTGATTTATCCGATTTCTTCGTATAAAGATTCCCTGGTTTACAATGTGTACACAAGCCATTAAATTGGTGTTGATGTTTATCTAGCAAACTTACCAATTGGTGATAGTATACCTCCCTTTATGAATTTATGACTGGGCAATAAAGAGAAGTGTCAGAAGCCCTGTTGTCTCTGTTGGATCACTCTGTTAGGTTATGCTTAGAAGGACAACTGAGCACTTCCACTGACTTACACAGGGAATTGAAGGATTGATGCCTGCAGTCAAAATCTGTTACAAATTTCTATCCATGAACTGATTTAATTTTTTTTCTTTTTTGAGGGGAAAAGGTGAATAGATTGGAGAGGAGGAAAGGGGTAAGACAGCTTAAGAATGTTTGAAGGCATTGTGGACTTCATCTGAGATACATTGTTGTTTACATAGTGGAAAAGCTGAACCAAAATGACAGATCCCCAAGCTATGTGAAGTTCAGAGTATGGATCCAAGTATTGCAGCTTGAATTCTCTCTGGCTCTTGAGAACCTAAATGTAGATACCACATATTAAAATGCATGAAAATGAATGATAGTAAATAATCAATGTAGAGTGGGAAATCTGGTCCTTTGATCTGTCAGATTTCATCACATAACACAAGCATAAGGACATATGGTATTTTAAAGTTGCATTTGAAGAGATGCCTACACTGACTTTTATCCTTATTTACAAATAGTCAGCAATAAAGGCTGTAATCTTGCAGATAACACTATGGATGTGCTTAAGTCTTCTTGCACAGAGTTCATTTTAGGATTGAGATGTCATTAATATAGCTAGGAAACATTCTGAAAATGCATGCGTGCTTTTGAATGCATTAAGTGAGCCCAATATTATAGCTCTTAAGCAAAGAGTGGGTAGATATATTTATCTCTACAGGTTTGTTTCACATTCAGAAGTCTGTAAAAACCTCTTCATTTGCTATTTTATTGTTACATTTACTTCCCACTCATTAAAGTTCCATCCTATTTTCCTTACGTATGGATGACGTCTATTGGCTTCAGTGAGAACTAATTGCACATGAAGCAAAAGGATTCAAATTAGGATAACCAATATATGACCACATGGAAAAGGAAGCATGAAATATTCTAATTCTTTTTAGATGCAAAGTATCTAATGAACAAGACCCATTGTGGCTGATTCTCACAAGCTTGAAGCATTGTGAAATAAAAATTAAAATGGGCAAGGCTAATTAATTTGCTAAAATCCATTCTTAATGCAGTGTTTTCAGTTCTCCTGAATGCTGCTCTCATGACGTTTCATGTCTTTCTAAAGAACCATCCCAGCTGTAAACATCTTCTTTCCTTTGAGAATCTAAAACTCCATTTAAAGAAGTAAATTCCTAGACCTCATGATTAAATGGAAAATTTGGAAGTCAGACTCACATGCTGCTTAGACATTGAAGGTGAATAAAAATCAGCCTGTATTATTTTTAAAGTCCTTTTCTAAAGCTTTATGATTTTTTAACTTTCTTTGGACTCTGATGTTGCATTGCTTTGGATGTGAGCAGAGGTAAGAAGGAAAGAGCTTTTTTGGCTTTTCAATATTTGGGATTAGCAAGGAATGAGTGGCTGCTTTTTTATAAACTGCTTCACATATACTGGAAGAAATAGTATCAGCTGGCAAATTGCTGCTGTATGAAATAGTAATCAAAAGATGTGACAAAAGCTGCAAGCTCTCTCGACTGACTCTGGCAGGTCTTACACAGTCACACGGTTATTGAAAAGCACCCCTTTAAAGCTCCATGCAAGGAGGCTGAACCACTCAGGACCTCGGCCTGCAAGGACTTCTCCCCAACAGTGGTTTTTGCTGTTGCGAAGGGCTCTATTGACTTTGGCTGATGAAGGCGCTGCTCCTCGCAGGGCAAGCTCACAGGATTGGGCCCTTGGATGATACATGTAGGACTCTGGAAGACCAGCTTTTACTGCTCATATGTTTGGCAGGCAGATTTGATAATCAGTGCTGTTCTAGAACCTTACACCATCTCAGTGAATATAAATTGATGGTGTAAAGCAAATGGGCAACTGGCGGGAAGCCAAACACGGAGGGGAGAGAAGACGGTTTATTGTTGAGGGGGCAGCCCGGTGTTCTACAGCAGAGCTTTCTGTTCACAACAGCTCTGCAGAGCTGCTGAGTTCGAGTGTGGCCTCTGAAGTGTATGAAATAATAACAGTTTTATTTCTCCTGACACAAGCACGGAAGCTGTTTGCTGCCACCTCAGAACTGTTACCCTGCAATGCAAAAGTACCAACAAGGCAGGCTGGATGCAATGTTATTATAAACAGTGCCGCAGTAAACTTCAGGAAAAGCCCATTATACGGTGATAGCCTGTTTGTCAGGAGGAAAGTTCACTAATATATATGGAAGCAGAGCTTCTCATTTACTGATACATCTGTGTCTATTATGTTGCACTTTTACCTTTATTTACTGTGCAGGTGCTGCTGAGAATAACGTTAGAAAACAAAAAAATGCAGGAGGTCACATACTCAGCCAGTTTAAATTGGCAGAGAAATGGTGTCATTCAAGGCAGTTGATATTATGGTCTATTGTTTACTATTGCTTTTTAATATTTTAGGATTTTGGGGGTTATGGAAGGAAGCGCACTTTGTGGTTGTTTTATTACTGTAAATCACTCAATGAAAGGTGCATTTTTTAAGAAAACAACAAATGAATGATGGCAGGAAAAAAATGAACATATGTACAAGATAGAATTAAATTCTATTTTAACTCTAATTTGTGCTCACATGCAATCAATTACAGTGATATGAGCTGAGAATTTCAACAAGGCCCCAGGAAGTTTGACACCTGTTTCTTTTGTTTCGATGGGATTAGCACCCCTAGACCTAAAACTTCTTTGAAAATCAGCCATAATGTCAGCCCTTCCAAAGTGTCCTAATTCTTTCTGCTAGTTTGTTTGGTTATTCCAGGAATCGTCCTGCACTCAACAGAAATGCAACTACTACCTTATATAGTAGGAAAAATATCATCATTCATTCATCAATCATTGATCTTAAATGCCTTTCTTGTAAAATAGAGGATTTTGACTATGCTCCCTGTGCTCTTAAAAATCAGATTGCTAATGAGGATATATATAATTGATGCAGAAACTTACTGCTATTTCCTGTAAGCTCATCCCTGTGTTCTGCTGTCAGTTATACGTTTTTTCCTCCCATATGACCTTAGGTCAGGCTCTAGGTATCTCGAGGCCTCTCTTTCTCCATCCCAAACCAGCCTTTTTTCTTGCTTGTTTTCTTTGTCCAGGGAATGATGTAGTAAGGTTTTCATTCCTTGTACTCCTCAACATTCACAAAGCAATTTGAGATCCCTGTCTAGAAAGTATTCTAAATGCACAAAAATATTATTTTAAGCTATTGTAATTTTTGATATTAATTTACTGGCAAATTGCTTAAGCTAACAGACGAAAATGGCACAAGATTTTTCTAACACTACAGAGCACTTTGACACTTTTCTGCTGAATTTTAGCAGAATCTGAAAAATGTTAAAACCCGTAAAAGAGATCTGCCAACTTCACCACTATGTACTATTAAAAAGCGTAATAAAAGAACGAATCAAGCTTGGCCGCTTCTTCCTTGTAATTAATAAAAAGTAAGCCAACTTGTTAGCATTTTGTTGAGGAAATCATTGTTTGTAAAAAGCAGGTACATTATGCAAATCAAGTGATTTACTGAGAGTCAGTTCTTACTTCCAATAACTAGATGAGCCAACTCAACTGTGGCTAGAAAGCCAAGAAAACAGCATAAAGATTAAGATTACTCAAAACTTTTGTTCCTGCATTATTTAAAAGAGATGCAAATTGCACCATTTTAGTATTGCTTATGAGTAAAGGCCTGAATCTTACTTCTTCACTCCTATTTAAGATACATGGTTAAAAAATAGAGCTCTAAAATAAAATAGGTGTCCATATTTGAATTCGTAGCTTCTTTTCATGTAACATGGTGTGATAGGTTTCAGTGATTGCAGTTGGGATGAGTGGTCTTCTGTCTTGTCAACTTACTCTGCAGATCCAGTAGAAGCATGTTTGCCACAAAGATTAAAAAGATAGGCTTTTCAACCCTGAAAAGTTAATTTTAAAAGGATTACACTTTACGCATGTGGAACGGCTTGAGGTAGAAGGCCAGGTTGCAAAGGATCTGTCTGGATTTTGCAGGAGAGGATGTTTTTAACTTCAAGTAAAAAGAAAGAAGAGGATTAATTCTATAAATTCTAGGTAGAATTCAAATTTCCAGACTCCTCTTTTTCATAAAAAGTCATACAGTAATTTATAAGGATGCACATGCATATTAACCTCATGTTTGCTATGGAAGTCACACATCCGGTTCCAAAACTGGCGTGTGGGTAGGTGCACAATATCAATTTATCTGGTTATTATTGAGGTTTTTGCCCTATACCCACCTCCAGAATGTATAAGAGCCCCTTGAGTGTTACATATTCTTTGCAATGAAAAAAAACCACTTCTCCCCTTCAGCTGCTTGGATTTGGGAATTAATTATTATACAGTTGTCATCTATTCTGAAAATTACAGGATAATCCCAGTTTTTGAACACCATGTCTGAATCTCAGTCTCCACTTGGGCAGGACACATGGTGTGAGAGACAGCTGTTAAAAACTGTGCAGCTATTACAGTGTGTCAGTTTATAAGCCGCGAAGTGTATGTACCAGCTCACAGATTGTTGGTAGGAGTGTGGTACTTTGTTATAAATATATTTTATTGATTGTAAGGAGATTTTATTAAAAAACTACTCAGAAAAAATGGGCAGTAAAAGATCAAATAAATTACTTGTCTTTCATTGTAGGTTGCTTATCTCCTAAGGATTTATGTGGAGGCTTCATAGGCTCCCAAAATACTGACACAGGTTTATCTCACAGTGATAGTGCACAGTTGTGCACTGGATGTTCAGCAAGATGCTGGTCTCTGGGGAGGACATCTGATGTATATGGAAAGGTCAACAGGTTCCACTAAGACCAGATCTGAAATACATTTAAGTGACTAAAAATACAGATGAGCACATTGTCAAAATTTCAAAAGTAACTAAGTACATTACATACCTAGCTCCCCCTGAAATCAGGTGAATTGGCCATCTAACTCCTACTCCATTTTGTTGTACTTACCTTCATCTTTAGGTGTTTACGTGTTTCTACAGTGGAACAGAATACTTCTTGCTTCTTTTCAGATTAGCAGCAGCTCAGGGCACTTACCACATAACAAAACAGCACACCCTTCTAAGAAAAACACTTCGGATTAAGGCCTTCTAATTTGTAAATGTTATACATTCTTCTAACATTTTCCTAGTAAATATTTAAAAAATGTTGCAGATCTACGGCAGATGTTGCTATCTACTGTTTCCTAAGCATGTATGTACTGGGTTGTGTGAGTGTATGTGTGTTTTCATGCATTTCCTTTTTAAGCTTGTGGAGATCAGCACATTATGCTCAGTGGTAGGCAGAACATCAACGCGTAGTATATATTGTTAGATCCAAGACTACTGCAAGTTGTGGAAATAAAAAAAGAAATTTAAAAAAAAAAATAGAGCCAAACAGCTGAGATTATAAACTATCTGCCTTTATTTCCAGAGGCCTTTCAATCCTTTCTGAGGCTTATGTAAAAATTCATTTAAATGCTTCAGAGGAGCTCCGAAACAAACCTGAGATTCCCAGGTGGCTGTCAACCCTGGTGTGATTTGACAACCCTTCTTCCCTGGCATACCCATCCCAGCCCTGCTGAAGGCCAGCCACTCAGTCCCTCCAGCCCTGGGGCCTCCTACTTCTCCTGCTCTAGAGCCCTTGACTGCTCTCCAACCACCCTTTACTAATCACCTCCCCCAGATTCACTTTCCTGCTCCAAGTTGTCTCCCTGAGGTTGAGCTAAACCCTTTTCCAAAATAAACCCTATGTCTTACTGCAGTAGTATCCCCATTTCTTTCAACCCCAAAAGCACTTGCAGAGCTACTGCCTTTTCCATGTTTGACCACTCATCCCACACACCTGAGCTGCTCTTCAGAAGCTGATTAAATTTAAATGTCATCATAATCATAACACATTAATGAGAGGCACAAGCATTAATAAATTCTTTCAAATCAGTCATAATGCTTTCTCAGATGCTTTATTCTTTTTAGATCCATGTTCTTCTGCCCCTTGTCCAAGAAGACCATTTCAATTCAGGGCTTTCCGCCTCCCCTTCCCAAACCTTAAAAACTCATCTCTTCTGCTCTAAACCTCATAACATTAACCACTAGCTTGAAACATCAATATTGGCTGTTAACCTTCCCTTCTTACTTCCCATCACCTGTTAAAAGCTCTTGTCTCCTCAAAGAGGCAAGGGTCCAGGTCTTGCTTCTGTCAAATTTCAAACCCTTGTAAACAAGTTGCCAGTGTAGAAATAAGCAACTTGTGTAGGACCCAGAGAAAGAAGAGAAGACTTTCCAGGAAAAAGATAGCTTATAGTCTTTTCTGGCCTCACTGAAACAACGGCAAAACAAAATCTATGTATGCTTTGGAAAGTGGTTATCCTTTGAAGAACTGAGCTGCAGCTTCCCTTTGCAGAATTTTGGAAATGTTTGTAAATCTATGTAAATTCACTACTTAAAGTTCATCTTTGAGGCTTTGAGTTCAGACTTAGTGCAAGATTCAGCCTGAGCCACAGCAGTTTCACCCAGCTGCCACATGAAAACGTCAATTGCAGCACTGCATCCAAAAGTCTTACAACGTTTGCCAAAACCCAAATGAACTCTTCAACAAACCTGGCCTTAACTGTGAATGGTTCAGGGTTTTGTTATATTAACATGGTATTTTTGTACTACAAAAGTTGGTGCAGCCATTGCCTTTGCCTTGCAAATTCAGTATATGTATATATATACCCAGCTAAGTACAAATTAAACTATGTATATTAAAAATTAAAACATAAACCCTTATTTTGTGATGACTAGTTTTCTTTCCTTTTAGTAGGTCATGAATATTTTCTGGCAAGATATGTCACTAGCTTATAACTTCATTAAGCTGCAGACCATACCTTACCCTTTCACTAGATCCCTGAAAAGAACTTTTGTGTGCACCAAACAGATATCCACTTGGTCTGTGGCTCTTGAAAGGTAAATTGCCAAGTTCCAGCAAGCAAATTAAGAGGTGCAATAAGAGCTAGCTGTTGCATTCTATCAAATCCTGCTACTGAATGTGTTGAAAAGCTTGCCCAGAGCCATGGCCTCACATATTTATGGTATGAATGGGAGACTCTTGGAGCTATGTACTGCCATAGTTCCCATTTCTTTTGTAATAAACTAGCTCAGCAGATGTAGCTTAGGTAAAAAAGAAATTCAAAGTCTCCTACTTAGAGTATAACCAAAACAAAGTTCTCTCTCTGGTCCTCTGTCTATGAGCCAGACTCAGAGCCAGACCTTGCTTGTACTGATTAGTGTTTTGTTCTGTGTGTAACCCAATGAGACTCAAAGGGTTCTCCCACAGAAGAAAGTGCTGCTCAGTAGCACTGTGTAAGTATTACTGCCAGGATATGGCACAAAATATGTTAAAAACACCTAACTTTCAGTTTCTAACATAGCACATTAAACCATAGCATTAGTTTTCCAAGTCAATGGCATCATACTCTTGGTTTGTAAGTTTTTGATGCTGAAGAAATCAGTTCTGTGTAGCTTAGGTTTTCCTTAATGATAAATGTATTGCCATTTTTTTGCAGTGTCAGTACATCATTCACATCAAATGCAGGGCAGATTTTAATCCCCATTCTTGTGACCTGGCTTGTGTCTACAGGCATCAAGGTACTTAAAGTATGATTAGCCCTGCCTGTTATACCTGTGCATTAGAGTAAAACATATGAGATGCACTTCTGAGCTTTGTTGGTGTTATTTAGCCTGGTGTGTGCCCAATAGCTCTAAATTAAAGCAGAAGCAAAAGAAGAACCTGAGATTCACAAAGTAGCAGAAACTGGAGAATCATGCATTAAATTAAAGACCTCTAACATGGCTTGTTAAACTGTGATCCAGCGAGGTGATGGTGAGGGAGATAATGACAACTGTTTTTGTGTCTGTTGATACTTCTGTTCATGTGTATCAAGATGGTTCAGAAAATATCAATTACATATTTCTGCAGCATTTTTTTTAATAATAACATAGCAGCATCTGCATCTCAAGAAAAAAAAGGCTTTGTATATTAATAAATAAAGGCTAATAAATTTACAATCTAGCTTCCATTGAAGTCTGCAGAGAACTTCTATTGCCTTTGTGGGGTAGTAGGTTGGCCCTTTAGCATACCTTTCATGCCTAACAGTGCATGAATCTTTTGTATTTCTAGCTTTATCTGATATTGTTGCCTAACTCAGTTACATATAAAAGTAAGAAGAGTCTCCTCACTAGTCTGCTTAACCCACCACTTGTTGTTACTTGTCTATGAGACATTTTTCTACTTTATAGTCTTTAATCTGAAATTATATCAAGTGTTGTAATGAAACTGAAAGAGATAATATCTATAGCATTTCCATTCCTCTGCTCTGGTGATAGCATTATTTAACAACACTAGCAAGTTAATTAAGAAAGACCTTGCTGTCATAAATCGATGTTGCCTCCCTCATTAAATTAGGCTTTTCAATGTATTGCTGAAGTTCAGAAAACTGTTCTGCACATTCATCAATGGATACTTCACTAAATAGTCCACAATATGTTACATACTCTTTCACAGGATGGAAAAGTATTTAGCACTCATACTTATTCTGCAGTTTCACGTGTTTATATTCAATTAATTTTGATTCTTCTTTTCCTTCAAAATCATCAAGAAAATTTTTCTCTTTTTTGGGGTATTTAAGGTATCTAATATATTTACAGCCATGTTTGTTCTCATCTGCATGTTATATAAACCCTTTTATGTGTTTCCTTCAATCCTTTATAGAGTTCCCTATCCCAGCTAACGGAAGTCAACTACTGAATAAGTATACTAGTTCCTTGTGCATTATCGTTAATAGTGGATATGGGGTTTTTGCCTATCAATTGTAAATCCTGTCTATGGAGCAGAAAAAAATGTAGCTGAGCTTTATCTTTATGGCTTTGTGAACCCTGCATTCTTTCATGATGCATTTATAAACCATTTTCTGTAACAATTTGGTTTAGGGCAATCAAAAAAGAACCAGCTCCTGTAGGTTAGATAGAGGTTCAAATTCAATTAAATCAGCCCTGTAGGCACTGATTCTTGTGTGTATTACAAGGCACTAAGACTGTTTGGTACCAGATTTGTGAAAATCCTTATGTGGTTTTTCAAACATATAATCTGAGGTTCTTCATCTTATCCAATCTTGAAAAAAGAATTAGTCACTGAGATCGCTGAACCTTCAAAGACAGCTATAACTGTTCTGTGTGGGTACCCCTGTTTAATATTTAACATTGGTTCCATTCCTAAACGTGTCCATATGACTCACAAATTCCTACTCCAAATTGAAAGGCTAAGTAAAAATTCTGGTATGAAATGATCATCTGCCTCAGTCATAGCCAGTAATCTAGGTGAGCCTGAAAAAACATTGTGGAGATGAATACATTCAAAATTTAAGAACTGTCACAGACCTGGATCTGCTATTTACAAAAACCCTTTATTTGGAGTACCTTACCTCAAAACCAGTGACTGTACAGTGTCAAGAATGGATATTACTCTCCAAATAGTGTTGGTGGGGTAATCCTTAACATAAATAGAGATCTTTTGATAAGCCTGCAACAGGTAAAAGTTCACATTTTAGAAGAGAAAAGTAGAGGATTCACCAGGCAGTTCCATTCTTTTATGCCATTAAGAGGGATCCAGCTCTGCATCTTGATATTAATGAAAGGGACACTACTTTTAGTAGTGCTGATTATTTTCTAGGCTGGCATTAACCAAAGTAATCTCACCCCTATCTTTGTTCCTGATCTCTGAGGGATTAATGAAGCAGAACTTGATGAGAAACTTGATTTTAAATAAAAGAGGGAACTATTTAAAAGTATTATTTCTGTCTTACAGCTTAATTCTGTTCATCACTTTAGGACCTTCTCTATATGATTTGTACTTCAGCATTTACAGTAACTTTTTTTTTTTTTTCCTTCATTACTTCAGAGACCACTCTATCATACTGATCAGTTGGTCATTTGAAAGACTCTGTGTTGGCTTCATTACAGATTTTGGTTTTCAACTAGTGTCTTTCATTTTAGTCCCTTTTGGGGTATATGCATTTATTCTATAGGTGCATTCCATGTTATCTTTTCAATCTTTTTCTACAATAGTTATATTACAGAAAATGTCTGTAATACAGATTTTGCGTTTCAGAAGATTAAAGTAACATTTTTGTATGTTTACTCAAAGGTTAAGTTGCTTAAATTAGGCTCCAAATCAAATTCTAAAGAAGATAATGGCAAAACTCTCACTGACTCAATGGAAATACGATTTTATATCCAACCATCTAGGAGATATCATATAATATCTAGGAGCAGAAAATCGCTGTAATACTGTTTGGTTTTATTACTAGGCATTGTGCTTTATGCCTGGAGACTGACCTGAAAACCATCTTTCCAATATCAGAGTTCCTCTCTCCAATATCCCTGTTCCTCTCTCCAGTACTTCCTTGTTATCTAAAATGCATTTTTTTAAATCTTTTCTATCGTTTCATCTTTTCCATACCTACCGAATTTATCTCTTTTTAATCTATAGGCAAAATTTAAGTCTTACTGCTCATCTGTCTCTTCTGTAATTTGTTCTGCCACACAAGTTCCAACAAACTATTTCCAGTTATCTCAGCTAACTTTATAGTCCGTTGAGTAGCAACCTTATCATTTTCCTATAGAGCACTAATTGCTGCATTTTCTTTCCTTTTTTTTTTTTTTTTTAATTTGCTAGCTACAAACTACACCATTAAATTTCCTACCATCCCTGTCAGATATTCTTCTGTTTTCTCTATAGATTTTCCTCTCCATTCCTTATGTCAGACCATCCCATTATTTAACTTACATTCAGGGAATTCACCACCTGAAAATTCTGAATTGACAGACCGGAGCTGCATGTTTATGGCTATGTATCAAAACCCTGAAACTTTTGATAGTTTTGCTTGAAACTGGGACAACAATAATGCATTAAGATTTTCACCAGAAACCCCAGTTCTTCTTAGAAAATAGAGCCAAATTGTATTTGATGGGTGATAATGCTCATTGTCACCCTTCTTGTCCATGCGAATACTCTCCATTTTCAAAATCACTGTACAGGGCCACTTATCATCCTTTTAATTTACCTGAAGGAAAATTTTTGGCAGGAAAAAAAAATACAAAATGTTTTTCTTCTTACAGCACTGGAGAAGATGGTTCTCTGTCATTGTTCTGTTTCCAATGCGATCGGAATTTTTTTTTACCACAATACTGCATATTAATACTTTATTAATCATCCTTCTTCCCTTCATTAGAACATCTATTTTTTTCCTGTAAATGTGCTTCACAAGCTTTCATTCTGCAATCCACACAGCTGGTCATCTTTCTTTTTTGTTGTGTCTAAAAGCAGCCATATGTCATCAGACACCCTCTCATGTATATTGAACTTCCTTAGCACATCAGCTTGTCTCTTTGAATGTGTTACCTGACGTCTTTCAAGTGGCAAAACATGGAGAAAAGTGGGTCCTCCTGGTCCTTTGTTCGTCAGACCAGTAAGAGTCAGGAATATGGTAGATGTGGGGTATTTAGGCCCTTGGGCCATATCTAGTCTAGCTCTGCTTTTTAATTTTTCTTGCGTCAGCTTGACTACCAGAATATGGCTCAAATCAGTTCTACACTACCCAGTAGTAAGTATGGCTATCCTTTAATGACAGGGAAGCTCCAGGGCTACTGGGCACTGTTGTGTTTGGTGTTAGATCATTAACAGTAATTCTGATTCTTCAGCTGTGTTTGGTGTTAGATCATTAACAGTAATTCTGATTCTTCAATTCAGTCTGTCCGTCCAGGTGCTTTAGTGCTCACCATTTCTAATACGAGCAGTCTTCTCAAGGAATTAACAGAGATATAACAACAGTCTTTCTGCTTAGAATGTTAGCATCGATGCTTGAGAACTATTACAATGTGTCTGGCAGGATGTATGCATATAACAGAGAAGGCTATTTGTTCTAGGAGAGCTGGATCTAACAGGTAAGCTTTAATGAAAGTTTGAAAAGCTTTTGGTCCAGGAGGTTCCCTTAATCTTTTCTAAATGCATGCTTAGTAATCTTGGCTCTGCAATCCTGTATGTGAAAGTCCCTCTTCTCCTTCACCACTTTAGGTAGTGTTAGACGGTTAACAGATCAAAAAGTTTGTGATGTGATGAGATGGGTGATATTGTAGGTAGCTAGGACCAAGATTTAAATGGAGTCCTTACCAATGCATAGTCTGTCAGGGAATTATGCCCATAGCAACTTTCTGCTGCTGTTGAATTCGGAAACTTCTGGAATTTAAATGGTTTCTCTCCTTCCTAAATGAGTTGCAGTCATCACATAGAATCAGAAGTGCATCCATTTTAGAGCTCAGTCCTGTGTCAGAAGCATGGTCTTATCGTTTGTAGATAGAGGACTAGGTGTTTTGTGGCACTGGTATTTGACCATTCAGTAGCACCAAAGAGTTCATGAGATACCCATGGTTACCTTGGCAATAAAGTGATGAGATATGCTCAATAGAATGGGAATTTTTAGAGGTGGTGAGATTTTCAAAGCTCTTTCCTTTTTCATGAGCATTAACTCATTTGCTACCAAGACTCAGGTTTAAACAGACAATTAATGAATGCTTTTAATAGGCTGAGAAAAAACAATGTCAGTGTATTCTTTAATCCTGCCATTTGTAACAAACTGTAGCTTTTTGTACTCATTATGCTTTTTAAGGGTGAATAATTTAGATTCTTTCACCTCCTGATCAGAAACTCCGTTCTGTGCTCCTTCCTGTGAATTCAGCTTTCTAAATGAGAAAATAAACTAATCCTACATGAAATTTTGTGACCTGCACCTTAATCTGAGTAAAATTATTACCTACATATACACAAATACTTAAGTATAGAACCAAACCCTACTATGTTGGGCATAGATGGCACTTTAACACTACTGTTTATTATAATTTAATTTATTGAAAGCAAATAGACATTTATACAGTAAAAATACTTTAAAGTCACACTGAAAAGCCATCAATAAACAGCTTAAAATCTTGCCTTCGCATTTGTGATGCATTTGGGTTTAGATCATGAAATCATGATCCTTAGATGTTCAGAGAAAAAGGAGCTCCATGTTACTCCAGTGCATACCTGTGTATTTAAGGCTGTAATGACACTAACCTGCAAGAGATTTGGAAGCAGGTAAAGCCGTGACCTGCACCTTTAATTCAGCTCAGCTAGTTCCATGCTGATGAAGTGATCTATCATCATTGCTACCATAATAGAGCATGTATTCCTACAAGAAAGTTTAGCCACTGCAGGGGTGACTGAACTAACATTGCCTGGCATCCAGCAGTGTACCGGCGAAACTACAGTTTTCAGTTAGAGAATGTGGAAACTGACAACAAATTATTACTTGTGGTCTTTTTCCAGTTTTCAAGTGCAAACATACCAAAGTTTATTTTAAATCTGAGCCAGTCAGACATTTAGTAATAGAGATCAAAGAAGAAATGAAGGCCTCCCATGCTTATTATTTCAATATGATGTCTGTTCTAATTAAGTGTAAGAATGCCTGTGATAGACTAACTAGTAGGAATTTTCTGGTTCTGTAGTTTAGCCTTAAATATATACATATATTTGTAAATTAATCAGAAACATATTGTCGTGGTTTCAGTTCCTCGGAAAGCTGATTGTTTTCAATCCTTTCTTTAATCTTAGAAATATGGTGGCAGTCTGCCAGCACACTTTCAGATAAACAGTCCACTTCACTTTTAAAAGCCATAGAATCGCTGATGTTGGGGGGGGGGGGGGGGGGGGGGATCAACAGAAATCAACACCAGTTCTCTCTCTCTTCCCCAAAATGTAGAACATTATTTAAATAAGTTAGAGTTGTTGTGCTATTGTCCCCTCACTCTTAATTAGAAATAATAAAAACCATCTGTGCAAGGTGAATTTTGAGAAGATCTCAGCTTTTAAGTGTTTGTTGATCTTGTGTGTACCAATTTTCGAATGTCTTAATAGCTCCAGGATGGCTATCACACTGAGTAGGCTCACTGATTTCCATCATGCTCTATGCTGTTGAATGCAATTCGCTTTATGTGTGGTTATATTTCGACTGAAATTTTAAAAACATACTATTCCTTGCAGTACAATAAGTATTTAACTGGAGGGAACTGTTTCCATTTAGAGGAGGATTTTTATTTTTTTTTTTTTTTCATAATACCAGCTCCTCCAGCTTGGGATTAAACACAATTAAAGTGAGGAGTTGTTTAACATGAATTGCATACTGGACAGCATTTCTATGGCTGCTTTCCAACGACAGGATTTCTACAGTCTCGTTTTGCCCATTTTGGGGGCTTATGTTCAGGATAAAGAACCCACCCCCAAAACCAAAAGGGGAGCACTCAGAAGTGATTGTCTCAAAGCCTGGAAATGGAAAACAGGGTTTCTTTTCTTTCAACCTGTGTTTTCAGTCAATTAAAATTTGTACTTGGGGCTTTTCAGTTTGAAGCCACCCCTGTGTCTGTGATGAGCAATCCTTCTTGTTTGTGCAGTCATTCATTATCTCCATTACCAAGAGGAGAATAGAGGACAATTACATTGTTTGGACGAATCAGAGTGTTAGGAGGAGTATTTATCATGGTGGCAGAGTGCAGCACCTGACAGTGCAGGATTGATGGCCAGGAATGAGTGTGAGTGGCCAAAGCAGCCTCATATGATGCAAATTACTGACTGTGGATTCCAATTTATCCTGTTCATTTTTCTTGCCTTTGCTGAAGACTATTAGTGGTTTTTGAAGCAGTGAAGGGGTCATTACTAATGTGGGCTAGAAGCAGGAGGGGGAAGGAGGGGAAAAGCCTTCTGTAATTACACAGCCTTCAAGAAAAGGCTGTGGGCCTAGCCAAAAAAGTGTCAACACTTAGCAATCAGAAAAATTTATTTTCATTTTATCCTTAACCCATATTAACTCAACATTATCATCTTTCTTTGTTAATATTTGCAGAATATTAAAAGCTTGACTTCTATAATAATACAGATCTCTTTAACCCTTTTTGCTGTGAAGTGATGTTGCTTTGCTAAATGTCAATTCATCAATGGCATTAAACAGTGCCTGCTTTTAAAAGTGTAGATAATGGAAAATTAAATATTCAGCCTTCTTAAAAAACTAATTCCTGATGACTGATCATTTCTTCTACAGAATAGTCGGTAAGGCATTGGAAACGCATGAGAAAAAATTTGTTGAAGTAGAAGTGAGAGGTTTCTGTGTTAAAATATGACACCTT
>CM054380.1:47483346-47535846 GCA_028858755.1 Ara ararauna
TAAGAATATTTTTCTGAAATCAGGCTTAAGACAGGAATGGAGAGCTCCTTGAGCTGGAATCACATTTCCAGACATAGGTCCTGGTTCAACCATGTGATGCTATATTTGAAAATAGTGTGTGCACATATCGCAGAGGGAGTACTTAATGTGCTTGAAGTTGGCAGCATGCTTGAGCACCCTGTTAGATTGCGGTGAGAGAGAGAGGGTAAAAGCTGTAAAGGAGAAAGAAAATACTTGTGAAAGGTTCAGGCATTTTTCCAGATTACTGGTACGCTGTAGTGTGCTTGCTATTAATGCTGTAACTTGCTATGTAGACCCTTTCAGAGAATTCTGCTCACATATCTGATACGACTTCGAAATTCAGACTTTGCGATTTCCAGATCCAGGTAACATTTGAAAAAGAGCAATTGGTTTTATTGAGAAGGGATAGAATTATTTTTATTTATTTTTCTCAGGGGACATAGGGGTTAGACAGAAAGTTTGACAGCAGGTAAGAAGCCTTACACTCTAGGTTTCTAGGGAACTAAAACCTAAGCTTTAGGAAAAAATGTTTAATTTATAAAATAAGTCACTACTAACTGATTCACTGTTTTTAAGAAATATAGTACCAATATATTTGGTTTTAGAAAATGAACATTTTGCAAGGAATAACTATTCTGGAGACAGAAAATATTAACTTATGGAGGTCTTGCTGTAAGGAACAAATGCAATACTTTGACTATTGTCATGGTCCCACAGAAAATAATGAGAAATTCAGGAGAACATTAGAAGTATGCATTAGGGAGATTAATTTGTTTCCTAAGTTAACTTTATTTGAAATTAAAGAAGCTCATCTATCTTTTTTACCTTTCTCTTTCCTTGTATTTCTGTAAAGTCAATATCTACAAAACCTTTTATACACTATACAGTTTCAGCTTTTAAATTATTTTTAATTTTCTTTTGTTCGTGGGCTTTATATCATTATTCACTCAGTCTAGATATATTAAAAAATCTCAAATAAAGAAGGAGCTCAAGACTTTCTTGGTCTTACACTCCATTTGGATGGTGTTCAAGTTTAGCTGAATATCAAAATCTTAGGAGGATTATCCAAATGATACCTGTAGATTAGTGTTTTTCAACCTGTAGTCTTCCATCTGTGAATCTCAAGATTATTCCTGAGTGGTCCATAAAAATTGACTAAAATCCCAGCCCACTTCAGTTGCTTAAATTCACTACACATCTTCAATGGAAATGTTTTACAACTTTGAAAATCAGAAAGGTTGCAAATTCTGTTTTTAGAGATTTACTCATCCCTTTGTTAGGATATTATTGATCTTTTCCAAAAAGCAGCTGATATCTATGAGGGTTTTGCTTACGTTAAGCAGCAGATGCTTTCTTCTGGATAGCTTCTGACTGTAAAATATTAAAAAGGGGTGGGGTTTTTTTCAGAATATTTTCACTGAATTTTCCCTTCAATTCCTTGAGGTTTTAATTTTTTTATAGAAATAATTTTCAATACATAGAAACCAGGCCTTGGAAAGGGCCTTGCATAAAGCAGACTTACAGAAGATAACTAGAAAAGCAAGCGTTGAGTCAGTAGATTAAAGTATGTTCAGCAGAAAATGATAAAAATGTGCTATGGAAAATGAAGATCCCATAAACTGAAAACATAAAAAAATATTAATTTGTGACAGAGATTTCTCAGTGTTACGCTTCATATTTACTATGTAAATAGGGAAAGAATCAACTTCATGTATTTCACGACGAAACCCCATTGGTTAGATCAGTCACCAAGGCCCCGAATTAAATCTTGAGACAGGGTGGAGCCTTGTTGATTTTGGGGGAAAAGTGCCAGAGCCAAACCCAAGCCCCAGACTTTAGCCCTTGGGCACATTCTTAAAGAGATGCTCTTTTTTGTAGACTTTCAGTTGCAGCAACTATTTTTTTTTAATTATGTGTCTGGTAATGCTATGTAAACGCTGCAGGGTTTAGCTTATGAAAGGTTCATGAACTGAGCCATGCGGTTTGGTTTGCAGCAATTGGTAACAAAATTCCATCTGAAGTTATATGTAGGTGTCACTCTTTGATGAAAGATAAGCTTCTAAGGAGAATATCATCCCGTCTTGCATGGAATGGGAATGTGTCCTCCTCACTTTCATCAAGCCTAAGGAACCCTTCCCTTGCTGGGGAAGTTAAAAGGACCTCTAACTGGCATGAGAAATCTCAACTGCTGTTGCCACATCAGACAATATTTGCAGTATGATGCCATGCAGGTATAGCAGATAGCAGAAACCATACAAGTAACAGATACCATACAGGTATTGTGAAGAACACTGTAACGAAGTGAGAAGTGATCTGGGAGTCACTGCACTTTGATATTGTCCCTTTAAGAAAGTATTTATGACAAAAATCCAGAAAAGATATGTTTATTCTCACTGGCAAAGAAAAAAAACATGGTAGGTGCCTCTGAGATGAACCTACTAGTTTCAGTGAGAATCCCTGCTTCAGAGATTCAATAGACACCTCTGTGGAGTGTGAGATTGGAGGGGCTCATTGAAAGGATAGGCTATAAACTCAGGAGGAAAAGAAAGCTAAAGTACTGGATTTAGCCTTGATCTACCTCTGTTGCTCATAGAAAAGTTGACCGCTGACTTAACTGTGGCTTCTAAGGACACTAGAAATTCCTAAAGGTTTTTTAACAATGCAAAAGATGAATAAATACTTGTTAAAATCAATAGTCCAATATCTTGGAAACACATTGCAAATCTAGGAATTCAAGAGTAAACTGGGAATTGAGTAAAATAATTCTGCCTGAAACAGTAGTAAACATATGGAATAATTGGCCAGTGAAGCAAGTAATCTAAATGAGTTTAAGAGACAGCTGGACGCTTTTTTCTCAGGAGAGAACGGACTGAAGGATATAGTGATAAACCAGGGATGTGAGGATGAAGTATACTGAAAGAAAAGGCTTGATGAACCAGAGTCTTTCTCTAGTCAGCATTTTCTCATGTTTATAAATTTAATATTAATAGCTGCTGTGGGAATATGCTATTTCTACATAGTGTTACCATGTCTAAAGAAGAAACATTTTGTTTCAGAAGATGGATTTTACTGATGCAGCCTCCACTGCCAGTAATAGATCTGCTGGATCCACCCACTAAACACAAGCTCAACCGCCCCCACTCTCTCTCCAAAAAGTGAATTATTTACACTGTACTTCATTGCTTCAACTTTCAAATTACTTCATGTAGTAGTACTTTACAATCCTATTCTTAATAAATCTGTGGCTAGTGAAACTGTAATGTGGAGCCATAGATTTCCAGTCCATCTAGCCTTCAGGGAAAATGTCCTTTACTGCTGTTTTGCCCCCCAACCATGACATTTTGGATGGTGGAAGCATCATCGATATAGATATTAACAAATAAAGCCAAATTCATTACAGGTACTGTATCTAGCTAGTTCTATCTCTAGCTAGATCTGATGTAGTTCATAGTTTTCCTCTGTGACATCACAGTGACACCATCATTTCTTGAAGAAAACAAAAAAAATTACAGAAAAGGGAGAGAAGCATCATTACCTAACTACCCAACTGCTCCACAATTCAGATATTTGGATGTGTAATTGGCAGGGTATATGAATGTCATTAATTGTGGTTTTAGCTGATTGCAGATGCAAAATTGCACCTCTAGTAAGGGAGGCCAGGTTAAGGCCCATTCAAAAATCATGTTCTTCAGGTTGACCCAGAAAGATTGTAGAGTAAGTTGAATGAATTTCAAAAAGACTTGATTTTCCACTTACTTGCAGTTTTGTTTCTGCTGGTGAAACATCACTGGCTTTAGCACAGTTTTCCTGACTAGCACTGGTGCAAGTATGGAAAAAAAGTCTCTCTGTCTGGAATTAGGGGTGTGGGAGGAAGCTGGATGTATCAGTGCTGAGTGTGCAACTGTACCAGTTGTGTTTGGAAAGAGAGGCAGCATTGCCAGCTTCCTGTGTTTAGAAGTGTTGGGACTGATTGGTGAAATGCCCATTCTGAAGCTAAAATTACGATTCCAATAGTACCATAGCCATTGCGCCTCTGTCCCCTGCTGTGTGAGACAAGCATTTCTCGAAAGAGCAATCCTTGCTCAAAATAATGCTGTTTCCAGAAATTTAGATTTGCTCCAATACTGTGCAAATAACTTGACAACCAGGGTCTTTTAAAAGTAAACAAAGCAGGAAGGAATGGGGAAAGGACAGCAGCTCCAAGCAGAGATTTAAAAGAAACCCCAAAATTCTTCTGCGTTGGCTCCTTTGTGCCTCATCATTTTACTGTGTGAAGGAAGTTTGAAATAAGGATCTCCACTATATTATCATAGGATACATGTTTCTTTGAAGTGTTGTCATATCTGGTTCATATTTCTGATTGCATTTAATGAAGAACAATAAAGCAATGTACCAAGCTTCTGTGATTCAAATAAATTCACACAAAAATAGGCAGGTAGCCATATTTATTGGGGAGGGGGAGAAATATGGTCATCCCCAGCATATATACTACTGATCTGTTCAAAAATCACTGATTATTTAATTGCCCTATTCAGATACACAGTGAAGCTTTCCATTCCTCTTGATAATTAGGATTTTCATTATCCTTCTCCCACCCATCAGGAGAGAAGATAATAAATCCTACTGTCTACAAATCATGCAATAGGCACAGGTCCCTCTTTCTGCACTTAATAGTGTAGAACTATTTGCAATAGAGACCATATTTGCTCAGTTCTCTTCTGCTGGGCAGGTTTATCCTTTATGAGAAACCAAATCTACAGAAATAATTCTGTAATCAGGAAATATATTGTTATCACCATATATTTTCCATTAGATTCCATGTGCTGGAAACATCTTCTCCTCTCTCCCTCCTTCCCCCCCCCCCCCCCCCCCCCCCCCCATTAATTTTCATTTCTGCACTTTGATTCATCAAAAAGGTCCCCTTTCTCTTGGGCTAGCACTGCAGGCAGTGTTTCACCAGAGACTTGTTCCCTAGTGACAGTAATAAGTCTAAACTAGCTTGCTTGAGAAGACATTTGCCAAGCTTTTGCTGCTCACCCAAAAGACTTAAGTAGAAAAGAAGCTGCCTGAAAGTTGCTAATATTTTACTATTTCTATTTGAAGGTTCGTTTGTGTTAGCAGAGACAGTGCCAAGCTGCAGGGTAGGGAAATGAGGGAAAACTCCAGAATACAGCCACTGGGTCTCATTGCTGCCTCGTTATTTTTCCTTGGAGAATGAAGTTATAGTTGAAGCAGTGCCTGTAAGACAGGGAGTTTGTTTCTGGTTGTGACATGGCCTGACTGTGTGAATCTATTCAAGTATTCAAGTCTCTAACACACAATAAAGGTGAATTTTTTTCCTCTCCCACTTTTTTTTTTTTAATTTCCCTCTTGAGGCATCTCCTCTGTGGTGTTTTTTCTTGATAGTTCATGATGCTGTCCTGCTCAGCTCTCTCAGCCCAAACAGGTCTGCAACGAACTCCCTAACAACCTCATCACCTATGTCCCCTCCTCTGGTCCTAGCCTGAAACACAAGGAAGGGATGAAATTTAAGGCTGTAGCACTGGGTCTGGACCCTTTATTGAAGAACCTCCAAAAGGTTAAGCTTTTTTATTTCTCCCGGCATGATATACTCTAATAGCTCTCCTTGGCTTATCCTTGAGATTCAAAGCATGTAAGAATTAGTCACTGCTCTGAGAGTTAATTCCTCTGATTCAGTTCTCCTCTCTGCAGTAGAACGGGTCTAGTAATATTTACCTGACACCTCACACTGGAGTGAAATCATATTGTTAATATAAATAGTTCACAGTTCATAAATGAAAATCTAATGTAAGTTTTTGAGATTTATTTTAATTATATTTTATGCTGGTTCACACGGTTTGGAGAGCTTTGGAAATAGAAAAATGTCAGAATGAGAGAGTTTTCATGACAGGAGGGGTTTTCCTAGTCATAGTTCCAGTTCTTTTGCAGGAGATCTCATAGATTACCAGTGAAGAGAGAAATATATCTTCTTTTCAAGGTGAACAATTCCAGATTTCCTCCTTTTAAAAAAAAAAAAAAAACAACCCAGAAAACTATCAGCAGAGAAAATAGAGAAAGCGCTGCTTTAAAATTTCTGTTTCAGAACATTTTTGCTGTGCTTGCTTCAAGTTCCATTTCCTGCTTCATTGTTTCATTGTGATTGTAGTAGAAAACATATTCCCTTCTTTGTATGTGACTCATAATCATTGTTGCTGACTATTCATTCGGTTCAGACTTGCTGCTGTGTTACAGCCCTTGTCCAAGACCTGTTTTGTTCTACTGTTTGGTTGGGAATACAAACAGGTTTTATTCCTCTTTCTATACCTTGCAAGGCAAACAAAAAAAAGATATTATATTTTCCATGTGTTTCCAGACGTATATTATCTTTTATATTAGTCACTCTAAGCTGATGTTTCAATCTGTTTAAAGTTGACCTCTTGAGCTGTGAACTTCCTTGAAAAACACTGATAAGCAAAAAAACTTCAACAGCAATTAGTGAGGGAGTGGTGGTGCCATGAGTTACCATTAGCTTTTTACTTCAAGAAAGCAGAATGCAAATGTGGCAAAAGTTCCCAGGTAAAGAAATAAATACATTGTCAAATCAGCATGGTGGATTCAGCACACTATTTATGAAAGGAAGTTGCCTGTAGTTCAGAAAGAATATCATTCAAAGGTGCTTGACAAAAGATGCAGTTTCTCTCTCAAGTCAGTGAATGGAGGTGTGTTGCTGAAAATCAACATCAGCCACCACGGCATTCTCCAGCTTTTCACCATTCTGAAATCCCATGAGGACCCTGGCCTATTGAAAGGAGCTCTGTGAGAAAGACTTGAGCATACTGGTGGACAAAAAGCTCAACATGATCAGGCAATGTGAACTCACAGCCCAGAAAGGCAATCATGTCCTGGGCTGCATCAAAAGGAGCATGGCCAGCAAGTCGAGGGAGGTGATTCGCCCCCTCTATTCTGCTCTCTTGAGACCCCACCTGGAGTACTGCATTCAGCTCTGGGGTTTGCAAAATAAGAAAGATGTGGACCCATTTGAATGGGTCCAGACGAGGGCCACAAAGATGATTGGAGGCTGGAGCACCTCTCCTATGAAGGGAAGCTGAGAGAGCTGGGCTTGTTTACTCTAAAGATAAGCATCTGGCGAGAACTTCATGTGGCCTTCCCATACCTGTATGGGGCCTACAGGACAAATGGGCAAGGAATTTTTGTCAGTGAGTGTAGTGAAAGGACAAAAGTTAACAATTTTGAACTGGAAGAGGGGAGACTTAGAGTATGTATTAGGAAGAAGTTCTTTACTGTGAGGGTGGTGAGGCACTGGAACAGGTTGCCCAGAGAAGCTATGGATGCCTCATCCCTGGAAGTGTCCAAATCCAGGTTGGACGGGCCTTTGAGCAACTTGGTCTAGTTGAAGGTGTTTCAACCCCCCATGGCAGGGGGTTGAAACTAGATAATCTTTGAAGTCCCTACCAATGCAAAGTGCTCTGTGATTCTATGATTCAACAGGTGGGATTTGTGCTGTGAAGGGTGAAGGACAAAACCCTGCTTCATTTTGTCTTTCTCCTCCTAATATGGAGTAGTAATTTGACCATGCAGGGTCAATTATTTCCTGATACTCTTTCATTTTTGCCCAGGAGTTTGTAAATAATGGAAACACATGGTTACAGATAGAGTTAAGAAATCTCTTCCTACTGAGGAGTTTACTCAGGCAGGGTCGTTTTCTTTCCTTTTCATGAATTTGTTGATTGCTCAGTTAGTGTTTCACATAAAGAAATATGAGTCTAGGACTTTTTGCAAAATCAGTCCATGATTTTTGCACCTTTGCTCACTTTTCTCATCTTTCCATTGTTTGCCACACTGCCTGGTTTCTGATCACTGTTTCCATGAAAGTAGCTGTCCACCAGTTTTACTAACAAAAGGAGGATGTTATCAAGTTTTCATTTTCTCATGGAAATTATAGGAACAACTTACTGAATTAGGAAGAAGCAAGTTGGCGAAAACAGGTACATCAGAATTATCAGAAATTAGTGGAATACCTATACCCTAGTACATGGCCCTGTAGAAGAACAAGAGAGTGAACCAGTCTTGTGCTCAAGGACTAAGTCAGAAAGCTGAAGGACAGGCATTCTTGAGTCAACGTTGTGATTATCCCAGAGCCCAGCCAGGACAAAGCAGCTTTTACTCTAACTGAGATCTCTGTGCAGCAGTCGTATTCCTACTTGTCCCTGTGCAGCTCAGCCCTCTAACTGCAAAGCCCAAGTGACTGTGGATTCAACAGTGCCTTTTATCTTTCACCTCAATCAACACTTCTATTTGTGACAGATACTCAGTGTTGTTTTCACAAACACTAAGTAACTATGTTATGCGGGTATTTGTTCTTCCCTTGTTTGGAAGGTTTCAATTAGAGACTCCTCAAGCTTTCACTCTGGCTGTGTGGGGAAAGGACAGTACAGGAAATATGAACTTCTCCCTTATTTCTAAAGCAGCTTAATAGTTGTACTTGCTTTCATACATTATCAGCATGTTAATGAGCAAGCCAGCAGTAGAATAAGGCAGAGAGCTTTAAGAATATGGGCTTATACCAGCCCTGATCTAACAATGAGAAAGTCCTAACATGAGCACTTCTAGCGTAGCTTCTGCCTAGTCTTCCTCTCCTGAGACTGCTGAAGCACAGTGCGTGGTGTACAGGTACAAGTCTGCCAGCACAAATGGTCAAGGTAATGCAGGAAGACATTAGTAATGATTCCACGTACTCGTTCCATCCCAAAATCCACTGTTTTATTAAGTGTATAGGCTTGGAAAGAATTTATTCACAAACTTTCATGCTAGCAAAATTAATTTGTGCAAATGCTCAGGAGAAAAATTAATGAGGCAGGGCTCAAGATAAACTGATCAGATAGACCTTCCTCCAAGAAATGCAAAACCGTTTTATCCTGTTAGGTGGACAAAGCAAAACATTATTCTTATAACAGAAGGAATAGTTAAAGGAGTATGTGTTTGATTAAAACTTTATATTTTATAAAATTGCATTATTATGTTATTTTATAATGCTTAAGAGCATGTGCTTTAATTGAAATTCCTTTAAAATGTAAGTAACTGGGACAATTTTTAAAGTGGATGAAAAACGTGATGCACATACTAGCTTTTGGAGCCAGGAAAACCATTTTCCTTTAACTAAAATAACATATTTGTATTGTTTTCTGTACAGGTGATGCTTAGGTATTCAGATCCCATTCCTGCAGATTATTTGTGCATTCCCTTACCGATTGGCAACCGCCAGCAGAATGAATCCCAGACTGGTTTGGATCTGACCCCACTTCAGGTGCAGAAACAAAACCAGTAAAAAAATTAAAATCAGTTGAAAATTTCTGATCAAAAATCATCAATAGCTGCTCACTGACCTTGCTGTCACTAACAAGGCTGTCTGGAGACTGGCTGCATTGAAAAAATAATCAAGGTCTAATGTGATGCTGACCCTGTTGTGTCTTTTACACTTTGGCATGAAAAGAAAATAGCAGAATCTCTCCACAGGCTATGCATTTATAATTAATACTGATTGGCTATACTGGTAATTTTATGTGATAAAGATATTAAAAGAGTGTCAATAAACCAGGAACAAGTGACGTGTAAAATAATTAACACTAAAGGGAACATAATAAGTTACTTATTAAAATCCATAGATGGATTATGTGACCCTGTGATTAAAAGGACTATGGAGCACATGACTTGGTATACATCTTTTGGTCCAAACACCTCACTGCACTCTGTCAGATTACTGGCTCCTGACATTAAATAAAATTCAGGTATGATTTGTGGAGTGGCCTTTTGACAGGAGCTGGAATCAGAAATGGTTTAGGCTTTGCCAGTGTTCAGCACTGTTTTCATTACCTACAGATATAATGCAAGTATTACATTTAGTCAACCAAATTATGTGTGGTTCTCTGAGATTCTCCCTCACTCCCCATTGTCAATGTTCCACTCATAATAAAAGTATCCTATCAGTGTGCCACAAGAGGAGGACTGGAGTTCACTAAATTACAGCCATGTGTGTTTGTGTGCTAGACAAAGTGACACCAATTAAAAACAACAACAAACAAAACAAAACAAAGCAGCAAAAAAAAGGAAACAAAAACCAAACTAGATTCTGTTTTTAAATTGTTCATGGAGAGCAGTGAGATTGGCTCACAGAGGAGGCCACCCCTAAATTCCAACCACTGGAAATTTAATTTTCCTTAATTAGTGAAACAGCATCTATCTAGAAAAATAAAAATGTAAAACAATGAGCAAGATGCTAAATAATATGTCAAAAGTGACACCTGGCCTCCCCTATGACTGGTTAGTTTATTACGCGAGGTGCAAGCACCATTTTGCACTTCTTTGCCCCCACTCCCCGTATAATTTTGGTTTTTTAGACAGCCTGAAAATGGTGTTTTTATACACAGACAGAAAAACAGCCCAGTTCTGACAGCTGAAGCCAATCCCTCACAGTGGTTTAGCAGTACTGCCACACAGAAGACCTGAATCTGGGAGTGGCCCGGGGGCACACTCTTTATGAGCCTTTGATGCTCTGATGTGTCACAGAGGTGATATGGTTTGACTCCAGGCAGCAGTGGTTGCTGATGGGTCCTGACTCTGTAAGCACTTCCTGATGACTGAATTATGACGCAGCACTTGCATGGCATGGTAGGAGATTGCTTAGCCCTGTGCTGGCTAGGGAATGAATGAAGCTGTTTCATGTACTATGTGCTGGTACACAAAATGCTCCCCAAATTAATCTAGCTCTGTATCAGAAGAACTATTCACAGACCTTTTGTAGCAAGAGCTAGGCTTTGCACTATGAGTAGTGCAGAATGACTTCCTGGGGCCATCTCCAAACTCTTTCTGCTTACAATCTGTGATTATTCCTCTGAGTTCCAGTGAATTACTACTTTTTTATTTTTAACAGTTACTAGCTGTTGTGACTTTTGTGCCAGTAAGCATTCAGCTGAGAACCCGAAATTGCTGGCATATAGCTTAATCTAAAGACATGTTATCCATGCCGTCTCCTACAAATTCTGAGACATTGAAGTACCTCAAGCATGCTGAGTTTTGAGCGAGTCTTCCAATTCTTATTTCCCTGGATATTCCCTTCTCATTCTGTTTAATTGCAGTCTTCATACTGTTGGTTGGTTTTATGCTGAAACTCTGTGTTGTTTATATGTGTTTTATCAGGTGGAGGTAGCTCCAATGTGAAGGTAGCTATGGATCTTCGTAAGTCTCCCTTTTCTTGGTACTGGCAGGTAGTTCTGGATGATATTTTGTAGTTACCTTCTGTCATTTTAGTAGTGTCATGATTCTTTTCAGATACTATATATGAGCTCTGAATGATCATTTCTTTACTATTCCTTTATGTATTGATTTTATTGCTGGGCTTGTATGTAAGTATTACGTCTGTAGGTCCATGCCTTCTTTGCTATGCAGTGTTTCCTGTTTAGCTGATGTTTCTCTTAATTGATCTGTTGCCAGTCTATTGTCCTCCTTCTGGATTGCAGCACGCTAATCCCTGAGGAAATGAACTTGATTTATCTCTCTAAGAGGGGCCAACATTTATCTCCAGGGACAGTTTACTGCAGTAGCCCAATACTGCAAAGTGGGGATTAGTTCTTACCTTTCTTGCCTTTGCCATATTTCTTCTGTCTGTTTCTGGAAACTGTTAACATGAAGGAGATCATGCCTGTCTATTTTTTATTTGCTTAATAGAAGAAGCCCCCAGTTTCACATTGTGTTACTAAATTTCTTCTGCTCTACATTAAGGTCCACATAGTATCTACGCCATGTAATACCTTGCAAAATGTGACCTATGCTTTTGGCTCATTTTCTTGGTTGTGGTCCACACTTGTTCAATCTAGCACTAAGCAGCTAAGTGGGCACTTAAATTAGGACCATAGTTGCTCACTTCTAATCAACACAGATGGAGAAAATCACTTTCAGAAGGCAGTGTTGATCACAGGTTAACTACCTCTGTGGACATATCTATAAAGGAGCATGGGCAGTAGGTCAAGGGAGGTGATTCTCCCCAGCTACTCCACTCTTGTAGAGATCCCACCTGGAGTACTGTGTTCAGCT
This sequence comes from Ara ararauna, assembly GCA_028858755.1. Lineage (NCBI taxonomy): Eukaryota > Metazoa > Chordata > Aves > Psittaciformes > Psittacidae > Ara > Ara ararauna. Next base: position 47,495,476 of record CM054380.1, read on the forward strand.
CTGGGGTCCCCAAAATAAGAAAGATGTGGACCTGTTTGAGTGGGTCCAGAAGAAGCCACAAAGATGATCGGAGGCTGGAGCACCTCTCCTATGAAGATAAGCTGAGAGATTTGGACTTGTTCAGCCTGGAGAAGAGAAGGCTCCAGGGAGACTTTATTGCAGCCTTCCAGTACCTATAGGGTGCCTATAGAAAATCTGGAGAGGGACATTTTACAAGGACATATAGTGATAGGACAAGGATTAACAAATTTAAACTGAAAGAGGGAATATTTAGATTAAATAAAGGGAAGAAGTTCTTTACTGTGAAGGTGGTGAAGCATTGGATCAGATTGCCCAGAGAAGTTGTTTCCATGGAGAGGAGCCCATGAGACTGTAGCATCCTTTGTCAATAACTCTTAAGCCCCCTACACTGTTCCATGCACATTCTTCACTTGTCTTTCATACCTGATGCCTGGTTAGATAGTACTTTCCTGAACTTATCTCTTGTATTTATCCCACAGGAAGTAATCTATGCAAACTTATTTTACTTTGTAATAAGATCAGACTACCAGTGGGCTGCCAGTCACTTACTGAGGTTTAGCTGATAAGTGTTCTCTTACTAAAGAATAGTAAATCATTTGCTTATGGTTGTCAACGCATATCCTGAGTAGAAATAGGATCAAGATCCTAAAAACTCGTTCTTAGCACAGCGAGGTGAAATCTTGGCCCTGCTGGAATATGAAGAATCCAACTAATAAAAAATTGAGAAATTCTTCTATCTTTTACTTCATCCACCACTTCCTGACTACATTTGTATTACAGACACTGGAGGTGACAATGCCAGCAGAGCAGGCTCAGTCTTAAGTGCAATCTTGTCCACCTTAGGAGATTCACACCACAGGTTATGGACACACAACTTACCATGAATTAAAGTATAATGTGCACTTGTATCTCGTCAGACACTCTGTGGTAGCTGCCTACATGCATATGCTCTCTCCATGGCAAATGCAGCATTTCTGGGAAAATTTACCTCTTGAAGATGGGATAAATCTGATTTCCTCTTCTGGAGAACATGCACAGCTCATTACTAAGGAACAGCTGATATCATGGACATTCACACTTTCAGTTATTCTACCTGAGATTGTCCCTGTGCCCTACCTTCTAACATATCACAGAGCTAATGAAACCAACCTCTGCTTTAGGGAGGGCACAGCAACTTCAACCCTTGAGAATGGCTACCACAGGAAGTCAATAACTGTAGGGATTCATGAGGGAATGTGGTGTGAAACAAGTCCTATATGTACTCTTATAGTTAGTATTTCCAATTTACTCCAAGAAAACCATGTCAAACGTGGTTGCAAGTGTGAAAAATTTTGCAAAGGTCTTACTCAGGTGCTTGCTGAATTTAGGAGAATTTAGTATCTTAGCTGATAGATAGAGTGCTATAAATTCTTAAGACCAAAAGGTCTTAAAGGATTTCATATGAGAGGCAAAGATGCTGTCCTCTACAAAATTCATATTTATGGAAGAATACAACTCCTGCTCTTTGCAACACACAAAGACTTGCATGAATTTTGTACTGACTTCTACAAGTTCTTCATCTTTAAGAGATCAAACTTGTTTCAAATAAGGCAATAGCAAATAAATAAGGTGCATCCTAGGATAAATAGGATTTATGTTATTGAAAACCTAGAATTTCAAACATAAAGATCAAGTAATCTGTAATAGCAGCCATCAAAAGCAGTAGTGTAGCCCAGTGAGTAGTACTCTGGGACTCAGCAGACATGGGGCATTTACTTGTGTCTCTGAGCTGCTTAGGCAGGTTACTTCTTTCTGCCTCAGTTATTCCATCTAAAAACAAATAATAATAATGTCATACTTTGTAATCCTAGGTAATACTACAATAACCTCTTCTTTACATGGGGGAACTAAATGATATCAGAAATACAAATGTATTTTCAGCAATGGGTTGTTGCTTTTAAGGCTCAGAGAAGGCTGTTAGCAAAGTTGCTATTTTTGGTTGAAGAAATTGTGGTTTCAAGTTTATTACTAGAATGAAATACCTTCTAATAAAAATAGTATTTCATTTAAAGATTGCTTACTGAAGAATATACACTGCAGTCACCACATCAAACTTCATAATTTTTATTCATTTTTTTACAAAATTCTCTTAGGCATTAGTTGTTCATATTACAGCAATAGTGGATGACATACTCATTAAGCAGCACTTATTTTCAATGAATCTTTGAAATAATTAGATTCTGGGCTGAAATTTTCATACTTATTTTCATCCCAAGAGTAAATATTCTGGATGTTTAATTTTGAAAATCAGAAACTAAGCTGGGTTATTTTTCAGGCTAAGAAATTCAAGAAATGTCAGGTATTATTTGCTTTGGGTTTTAGCAATTGTGGAATACACTGACCAATCTGGTTTCCTTTCATCAATTTGTTGAGTATTGTATTTCATCTTGTTCAAGAAAAAGAAGGGAAAACACAGTATACATTTTTAAAGCATATAGTGACTTAGGAGCCCAAGTTTTATGCAAAACTCAAATAGGTAAATTTGCATAAGGCACTTAGACTCAAAGGGTCACATATATATGTAACTAGGTCTCAACGAAATAAATGTGCTTTAGTTGAAATTAGTTACTTGCAATGGTGTAAGGTGCTTTTAAAGTTTCAGTTTTCTTGAAAATTTTGCTCAGAACTGAGTGGTTAGATTTACACCAGCAGCTGACTACAAATGTGGTCCTACTGTAAAGCTCTTGCTAAGGCTAGCACAAAGTGGTAGGAGCCGCCTCGGTCGCTGGTGGCTGCCACCAAAACGATATCAGTCAGGGAGAATGGCAAAAATAGTTCATAGATATTTTTAAAATTCCTGGAGAAAGGCTGGAATGACCTCATGAAATGGGCAATTGTGCTTCTCCCTTTGAATTTGGTAATCTAGTTTATTTATTTGGTGACTGGAGAATCAAAGCAAGAAGAACTACAGCTTTATTCGGTTGTATCGATGTCCCACATCATGTGTAGGGAGATTTTTCCCTGTCAATCATGTAAAGCTAACCTTTGAAATCCCTCCTTAAATCTTGCCTCTACCTGTGCCTACAAATCACTCCCATCTGTCTTTGGTTAGGCAAGTGATTCTTGCTTTTATGCTGAATTGTTTTCCTGTTACTTAACCCTCCCAAATGACCCCCACCCCCTCAGATCTCCGTATGATCTCTGTCTGATATGCAGATTGGGAAAGTTTTGGGGTGGGGGTCTATTATTTTATCAGTATGTTTATCCTAGCATGAGGGGGCTGATTCATAACTGACACCCTGTGCATCATCACAACACAAAATAATAACAAAGGATTTTGTAGACTTGCAGATAATCACAAGGCAAATGATAAATAATGCAGGGGGTTTGTGTTGTGTGTAAGCAAAGAAATATGGTTAAATCTTCTGCGGGAACTTGAGCCTATTCAGTGCATAAATCATTCCTAGCCTTTCTGCTACATTAATACGCAATCAACTCCTGTGAAGACCTAACTGTGTTGCTTTCAGGGATCCACAGCCCTTACCTGTAATAACAACCAAGCTCAACTCAGGTTATATTTAAAATTTTTGCTAATCAGTATGGATTTGAATGCTTTCTAAGAAGTACTCTGTTAATTTTAAGTGCCGCAACTGGAGCTCTGTCATTAGAAAAGAAACATTTGGGGGTCTGGGAAACAAAATAGGAATGCCAGTAAGGTAATTATCATAACTCTGGGAGCCCAGGAAGTGGTGCTTTGTGGTGCGAATGCTGCTTCTCACAGCCCGAGTCTGAAATGAAACATTTCCACTCGATAACTCAAAATAAGTTTTAATATTATTTTTAATCATGGAAATGTTTCAAACACTCTTCCACCTATTCATTACAGCAGGAGTGGTTATTTCATTTTTTAATAGGAACACTTACAAACAATCCAAGTGTAATAACCTTCAGCAAAAAATTATCAGTGATTTAGCCGATGCTGAACTTCTCACTTGTCAAACAGCGCAGATTGCTTTTTCTCCTTTTCTGTAGCTTTTAGGTAAATTTCGCTGCTTAGTAGCATCTCACATCAGACAAAGAGCAGGGAAAGGATGAAAAAGCATGAAGAATAAGCTTTGCAAGGCCAACACAATTTCTTGTTTGTGAATGAAAACCAGGGTTGTAAGCTAAGTAGGAAATGCTGGCTGAGAGCTGTCTCAAATCCCTCCAAGTAAAAACATCAGGGATCAGGAAGGCAGTTCCAAAGGCAAGTGAAAGGCTGTTGATGAATCACTTTGTGTGTGTTTTAATTATCCTATCATCCTGAGATTTTTGTGTATTGATTTGAACAGTAGTAATAAAGCGCTTTCCTCCCCTCACTCCCTGCTAAGTGTTAGAGCTTTGTATATTAGGTATGCTTCTAAGGAGAGAAATTACTCATCTTCCAGACTAGCATGAGAAAGAGTGAAAAAAAAGACAAATGGGCGGGCACGATCTCTTCTGCTATTCAATATGCTTAAATCTAAATTGTTCATATAATTATTTCAGCATGTATTTTCTTCTAGGCTGAAGCCAGGCAGAAAGATTTAAAACATGAGAAATCGGACAATGCTAATGCGAAGTAAAATGTAGTTAAATGTTACATTCCTTTCAATGTCATTTACCAATAGCTATGTATCATGCTAAAATTAAAGAAAAATATTAGCCTGAGAGTCAATGTATTAGTGGGATTTACAATAACTAATATTTTAATAACCCTGAAAAAAAAAACCCTAAAATGAACATTGCTAACATTCGATCAAGAGCAGCTTTGGGCAAAGGTGACTGGGAAGGATATCTCAGAATAATTTTGAGAAGGCATTTTTTGTGAGCTCTTCAGGGATCCTTTGTAATTTAAAAGCCAAGTATTCACTCTAAGTATTAACCAGTATAAATCATGATAATAAAAGATACAGATAACAACTTTTATTAGGTAATGGCAAAAGAAGATGAAGAAAAAAAATCTAGTTTCACAACAGCACTGAAAGGAAAGCATTTTGAACCTCATGTTACATGCAGATAAACTTGGACTCTCATTTGAGCCTCAGTTCCTTGAGGAACTTGCACTGAGAATTTGGCTCAGCTTAAAATTGCAAATTCTCTCATCAAATCACAAAGCAAGACACTAACAAACTTGAAAATGAAGTCTCTCTGTCCAACTTTTCACTCAGCTGCTGGGACAAGCTGCCTAATGTCTCCCCTACTCCCTGTCCTCACAAATGGGGCTGCCAAACTACTGCTGAGACTTGTGAGACACACAGGCAAGCAGAGACCAGTGGGGCCCCCACGAAGCTCTTGCATGAAGGATGGGAACATGTATGAGCGATGGGATTCCAAATCCCATCTTTACCCAATAATAATTAATAATTAATTAATACTTAACACCCTTCTAGTGCTTTACAAGCATTAACTAATTAAGCTAATTCACTCAAGGTCGGTCCTTTGTACTCTCACAATACCCAAGATCTTTTTGATCATACACCCTAAAGAGTAAAAACAGTATATCAGTAACGTTAGTTTTAGCCTAACATTATTTGGCAATTTTGATCATTAAGGATGGAATTAATCAAATATCTACTTGTCCCATTTTTGCATTTTAGCTTCCATTCTGCATTTACTATTTTTATCTTTATTAATAGCTACTGCTCAGTGGCCTTAAAGAATTTCGTCATTCAACAGAAACTTTTCTTTCCAGAGACTTATGCTAATTAGTACCTTGTTTGTGGCTTCAGTGTGATTTATAAGCTACTCTGAGCCCTGAATAACAAAATATCAGGCTGTCTCCATAACTGTCTATTAATTTGTTTATCTTTCTATCTGTCTGCCTATCTGCTGAAATTTAAAACAGTGCAATAACTTTAAGAACAGTGACACTAATGCAGCATTAGATTAAAAGAATGTTACTTTATACAGGCGTAAATGTAATTTAGAGGCACTTAGAGGAAGCTATATACTTAACATGATTCTTGCCCAGTGAAGACAGGTTGATCCCACTCATTTTGGGATTGCTAATTTGCAGTTAATTAGGAAGATTGATTCTGTTCTCTGATGCATAGGCCCAACCCTAAATGCATTTTTCTGGTTTCCGTGGCACCATGCTAGTTATCATTGTCATGGTGCAAGTATAACTGAATGACATGGTCCTTCATAAAACATAATATTTGGGGAGTTTGGGAAAGTAAATCTAGTAACTCTTAGCAAACATTTTTCTGGTTTACTCTGTAGGCTAAAATCTAGTGTCATCTGCATTTAAAACAACTTCCAGATTACATTCTTTTGAGAAGGCTTATTGCAATTAGCAAATAAACCCAGAGAGTTGATTTAATCCTCAACTAAAATAACACAATTTCAGAGTCTGAGGGAAATAAAATATTGACATTTTGCTTGAAGGAACTTGTATCCTTAAATAAATGCAGTGGGCATGGCATACTTAAGCTTGTACCTTTTATAGAAGCTAACATTTATTTTCAATGTGTTATCTCTTGAGGAGATTCTTCCCCTGTACTCTCAAAATACAAGCTGGTATGAACGGATTTGGGGGAGGAGTGAAGATGTTGGAATAATCTGCAGCTAGTGTGGGCTAGCAGTAAATTGCTACTCCCTTAGAGCGGGGAGTGGGGAAGAAAAGGAGGGAGAGCTATGCTTCAGGAGGGGGGTCTTGGGGCACAGTGCCTTGTAGGACTGACCTGGTCTGGTATAGGTTACACCAGGCATGTATAAAGACAGAATCTGTTCTCCTTGTCCTGTGTGATTTATTGAATGAATGGGGCTTTAAAATAATACTTTGGATGCGTCTCTTTCCCTGTGCTTGAAAACAATTCATGAAAAGTACTTCTAGTAAGTTAAGCTTGTTTTCACACCTTTCCCATATTTCAACCTGGCCATTTTTCCTAGATTTGGGCTTCAATACAGTTATCAGACCTGGGGAGCTTTGGACCTTCGCAAAGACAAACCAGGACAAGTCTTGCTGTGCTTCTGTCACACCAGACTGTGTCTAGCTGCAGTGGTCCTCCTAGCTAGTCCTCTTTCTCTGCATCAGTACTTTCCCTTGCTGTTGCACGTAGCTGTAAGAAGCACACATGATTCCACCTCTATCCCACCAAAGTTACAGTTACACTGAGGTATTCTTCCATGGTCAGACAAATTTCTGGCCAGACTGTTTAAATGCAAGCACACTTTCTAGCAATTTTGCATCAGAAAATCTGTCCCAGGTTATCTGCCACAGGAGTACTACACTAATGATTACAAATTAATTGATTCCTTCATTTATCACTTTACAAACAACTAGGAAACTTTTCAAAACAAGTCTACAGAAAGTTCCTAGGTACTCTTCTAAAACAGCAAAATGAGGTATGTTGAGTCAGTCTGGAAAAGTGTAGATTATACTAAACCTAAGGACCTACAGAGGGCCAGAGGCATTTTCTTATCCATTTGGGGAAAGAAAGAGATAAGGAGGATAGAGATACTTGCTGTAGAATAGTTCCCAGGCTCAGTAATTTTCCTTTCAAAATGTCAGTGTCACTGTATTACCATCTTTCTCTATCCCTTAACATTTCAGTTTTGCAGTCCTCAGTGTTCACAATCCCACAAGCCATTGGTTGCTAATAAAGTGAATAGTATCAAATCTGAAAATATCCACAGCTGTAAGCATGCAGGGTAGCAAGAGCAGGCACTGGACACACTTCTCAGTCAGTCCCATCAGTTACTTCAACGTACACATGTGGCTTGTTGTCAGTACTTGTGGTTGCAGCCCAAGAGGATCAGGATCAAAGCAAGAGCTTTCCTAGTTCAAAGCCAAATTTGTGTCTTTGCTGCCTCATTTGAATTTTTCATCCAGACTTTCATGGCTTCCTTGTGTGCTTGTAATTACCACATCTTTAAAACCTGACAATCCCTTCATATGGGCCAAATTCTTTTCTCAGATTGCACTTGTGCTCTACACAGGGGTCCAAGAAAAGATATACATATGCTCTCTACAGCACAAACTTTGGGCCTAAATTTGATCCATAAAAATGCGAATAGCAAAATAGGCAAGTCGTGAGCATATACTTCACAGGCAGGAAAAGAAAGTACTTCAGAAGCTTCTGAATAGTATCCGTCGGCCTGATATGTACTTCTAGGATCTCCAGTAGACATTAGGATAAATAGATAGTTGAATATTTTCCCTTTGAACAGTAGATCAGCCCAAATCTGCCTAGCAAAAGAATTAAGCAGAAGCTTAATTAATCATGTATTTGTATTTCCAGTGGATGCGTTGCAGGTTGTCTCCTGGTTTGAATACCAAAACTCCAATCTCCATGTGTGTGCTTGTAACTCCTGTTTAGGGCTTAGCTTCCATTGCTTCTCATGACCAAGACAATGAGCACCTTTGCAACACTTCCAGCAACACAAAAGGAGCACAAACTGGCAGCTCGAGTTTTCTCCGGAGTGGGGAAATCCCATGTAAGTGCAGAGTCAGTGAATCCAAGACACACCACCGTACCCACACCCACATATTCTGAATACACATAGTTTGTGGGTGACTCGCTGGTAGCAAAGATCAGATAACAGAGTTTAGAACAGGCAGTAGGAAGCCTTAAACCTTGTGTGGAGGAAAAAAGATTGACTTAAAGATCATGGGGCCGTAACCAGCTTTTGCTTGCTTTCTACACTCTCCTTACTGGACACAGAACTGAACCACAGGGAAGCAGAAAAATGGAAAATATTTACAGAAGGCAGCAAAAGGATCTGCTTCTGATTTGAATCTTCCATGATACGTGTTTTTTAACCTCATTGTTAACTCCTCCTCAACCATGCAATCAACAGGACAATTGCCAGCCTTTCTCAGCTTTTCTATTCATGCACTTCTGGAGGGCCTGTCCACTGCTTAGCAGTGATTAAAATTCTCTTAAATATCAGCTTATCCTTTTCCTCTGACTCACAGTTTCCTCTTTCCTCCATTTTATTTCCATTTTCCTCCCAGAACCTAATTCATGACCACCTCTGCGCAGAGTCAGCAGCCCAACTCAGCCATAGTGACTCCCATTACCCCTTAGTTCCCTCTGCGTGCTTTTAAATCCTTTCCTGACCTCCAGTAGGCCTTCCTACCTTGGATAATCCCACTGAGGGGTGCTAGCTAGTCTGGGAGTCTCTCCCGGGCTTGCATCAGCCTGCTACATTCAAATCTTATGCTCTGAGGCTTCCTCAGGTCAGACACATTCTGCAATGAATCTGACCTGGGGAAGCCCTGAAGCACAAGATATTTGAAAGAAGGATCAGTCTGAGGTTTGAACCGGAGAAGGGGGGTGACGGGGTGTGTGTGAGATTCATGTTCAGACCAGGTCTTATTGTTTCTGAACCAGTTTTTCCACTGCTAGCTAACCATCACAGGTACCCAAACCACATTTCCTAAGCTATTCAGCAGGTCAAATTACTTGTTATAGAGGTGGAAATAAGAAATAGGGTTTTTTTTTTTTCTCCCATTGTTTTCACCTAAAAAGTGATTTATAAAGGTGTATTTGGATGCACGCGTGTAAGTGCAGTGAAGCGTTTAGAGATTACAGCCACTTCCGGCATGAAAATGGATAAATATAAATGTTTAGCATGCTTGTTTAAAATGTGAAAGTAATATTGATTAGGGCTGTGTGTTTGTTTACACCATTTTGGTAGTGTTAAGATGTCTGGCTATAATTACCAGGACCTGTCCACCTGTCAAAGAGCAACTGGGTTGTTTCACCATTGTCTGCCAGCAGTAAATCTCTGGATCTGTATGGGCCTCACACAAATGAAAATAAAACAAAAAAAAGAAAAGAATACTTTCTAAACCATGCAGTTCATTATGAAAACCACATGCTTCCTAAAGCTTTTTGGTTGTCATTACTCTGCCATATTTTATTATTTGTAGAATTTGGGTATGAAAAGTAACCAGGAATGATATAATTATTTTCATGTTTAAAACAAAAGCCCAATAAAAACGCTCCAGCCTTAAAATCATGACAGAAAATAGTTGCATTGCACAAATGAGTTCTTTAAAAAAGGAAACTCATTCTATATATAGTTCTCTTTTCCAGCTATGCCTAAAATAGGACTAACTCTATCCAGTAGCCCAATTACATAATAGCATATGTTAAAATAAGTCTCCCTTAATGTTACGTTGCAGAGGTTTCGGAGTCCAGGAACAACCTTGCAATGGGGACACAGTGACCTTTTAAAAAGAAAAATGAAATGAAATACACTTTCATTTTCCAGAAATATGCATGAAAGTAAAAACTTGACAGCATGGAAGAACATAAGCAAATATATCTTTTTATTTGAAGATAAAAAGAAGCAGGGGCTACATAGGGAAAGGAAAAAACCTGTGAAAAAAACGGATGATGCAGTTTTTACGAATAAGCAGCTTAATGTATCTTGGCACCCACAGTAAGCCTTGTAGGAGCTCAAAGTGCCTCAGGCAATCTGTGAGCAGAATAGCAATTTTATTACTTTGTCATTAAACCAATTTCACAGCAGTATTGTTTGTTAATGAGCAGCGGCAAATGAGCGAAGATGTCACACACTGGAATAGCAGTGAGATTTGTGACCCAAGCTCAGAGCACTAAGATGGAAAGACCATGGCTATAAAAAAGGAAATACTTTGGGATGAAATGCAAAGTCTATACAGCAGAGCTTGTGTTTATGAGCTACCATTTTGCTAAGAGCTGTGAGAGAAATAAAGGTCTGGAAATATGCAGTTAAAACAGGGCCTATAAAATTAAAACCAAATTAAAGTATAGCAGAGGATTACTGCACAGGCTGTACTCTACAAAATATATTTTAAGTGATGAGGTGAAATCTAAATCAGTTTTGTTTGAATTTAGTTGGTATTTATAAAATTCAATAAAGCAATGCCAAATTCAAAACCAAAGCAGCAGCTTAGTCCTGTGGTCTCTGATCTATAAGCTTCACTTTGAAGAAATTCAACTTACCAGTACTTAATTAGCACCTTGCCCTCTCTTTATGAGCAAAGATAATGTATAGGTTTGTATAGGAATATAAGTACTGAACAGACATAATCAGTCTGCCTGAACACATGCGCGCATACACACACGTGTGCATGGAGGAACCCTGATTCTGTGCTAAACAGTGAATCAGAGTCACCTAGCAAAGATAGATCATGTGAAGCTGAACTGCACCATTTGATGGGACTTTTTTTTTTCCTTCTTTTTTCCCCCCCCTTTTTTTTTTTTTTTGAGCCAGGGCTGATCTTACAAAGAGATTGGGAGACAGCCTTGAGGGATACAAGAAACAGTGCCAAGCAGGCACATTACTGAGTCCCTGCAAGGCATCCCGAGGTGAGTTTGCTGCCTGAGCTGCCTTTCCGTGTTTATACACAGGGAAAACTAGTTCAAGCAATGCAATAAGTGGATCAGCATGACTGACTTAAAGGAAGAGGGGAAAATTAGCCCACCATTTTGCTCCATTTGCACTGGAGATGGGGAAATAGTTTTGCTGTCAGGACTTGCTTCTGTGCCACCTCCTTTCTTTCCTGTAATAAAGCCCCACCCCATTTGTTTCTATTACAATCACATTATTTAGCATAATTATCCCCTTAAAAATATCTAGATCACTATAAATGCTTCCATTCTTTTGGCTGTTTGCTACCCCACCCAGGAGGATTTCAGCACAGTGACTACCGTACATTTGTGGAATGCTTGAAGGGCTCTGGCAAAAGAATAAATTTAGTGCATTTGTGTGTGCCTGTGTGCCTGTGTGGATCTCACTCCCAGTTTCTCACTCTCTGTGCGCATAGTCAATTTGAACAATGTATTTCACTTCAGTTCACAGGCACGCTGACCTCTCTATCCAGTGATTAATATTTTTAGATGCTTGGTTTCATAGCTTGGTAACTCGTGCATGTTTTCTGCTATTTAACTAAGTGGGTAAAGGGGACGCTGCAGGAAATGCTCATTGTTGAGCTGTAGGCGGTGCTCACAGTTCTGGGAGCTCAGCTTAAGACTGTTTTCTGCCTGACAGGGCAAGACCCCTAGACAAATCCCTGGCTGGGTCTATGGTAGTTGGCAGCCATTCAAAACTGGTTCTCTGCCAGCAGTATTACTAGATAGCCAGACAGATCAATTCACTTTTACATTCCCGCCATTATTTATAGCACACTGTATATCTGCTCTTGCTTATGAACTAATGATTAGCAAATACAGTACACATAAAACATAAGCATTTGTTCTGTGGAAGGCTTTCTGTTGCTGATATTGCAGATAGTTTTACAGGTCACAGAGCCTTAAAAAGGATTTAAAGGGCATGTCTTGTGTAACATTTGTTCCTTTGAAAATGATGCTCCCTTCCTATTTTTCTGTAATTGAAGAGGATAGAAAGGTTTACTTGCTGCTTATGTTTCACTGAATTCTTGCATTTCCCTCTTCTCCCACAGACTTCTAAGGAAAACGTGTAGGAAGAGAGGCTTATACAGTATTATTTGTCATTTAAGAACTGTAATTCTATGTACCACTTAGGCTTTTCTTCTCAAAAAGATCTATCAATCAGGTTGGTAAACACAAAACAAAAAACACCCACCTGTCAACCCTGCTCATACTTTAGAAGAAGTCAGGGCAGCTGGAAATTTGTAAACTGTAGGGAAAGCCAGATGATTTGATAGTTGGTGTGAAAAATACCATACCTTTACCAGATTCTTGTGGCTAATACTAGATATAGTATTAATTGCTTCAGTTACTTACATTTCTGAGCTAGACTAAGAAAGGTCTGCCCAAACCTAAGACCCCAGCTCCAAAACCACATAGATCTACTGGTACGAACAGATATGATCCAAAGTTACTGGCCAAATTAATCCCCGGAGTAAACACAGCAAAGTAAGTGGGTCTGCAGAATGTAAACATTTTTTAGCTGATCACTGCTAATTGTCTTATCTTAAGTTGCTGTGAGGTACTAATGCTTATGCTTATTATACTGAACATTATTTCCCTGGGCAGTTAGTTCACAGTAAGGTGGCAAACACACTTTCACTTCTCTGAAATGAAGTTCAAACCTACTGCATCATGTGAACTTCAAAAGTTTCAAAACTTACCCACACTGGACTGCATGAATTTGAGGTGGGCTGCTGGTTGGAGAAATGTCATATAATAATGAAATCTGGTAACTTGGTTTCCTAAACTGTAAGCTATCTTATGCTTTCATCTGTGATGGAACATAATGTCAATATATTCTTCCATTTGGCAACAAGTGCCTTCTTTGTAGCCTCAATTCCCTTACTCAATTCCTCTTGAGCGTCCAGGTACTCATATGGAGGTTCCTTGGGAGTGTAGTGCTACGACAGGTGTTTTCCAGGACACTAAGACACCTTACCAAAGAGCATAAATTAACATTATAATATTATCAGCATAACTGTACCAAAGTGATTTTCACAAGTGAAAGTCTGGCCCAATGGAAAAGTAAAGGTAGAATTAGCTTTTCCGACCACTTATCACCAAAAATAAGTGAAGGGGAGCAGACGTGCTTGAAGAACATAGCATCCCTAAAGGGTACATGCTCTGGTAAAATCTTTCTGCTCAGAAAAATATGACTAAAGCTGATTTGTGGATGTTCTGCACATTGAGTGATCATGTCCCCACTCAGTGCACACAAAAGCCCACAATACCTATTAAACAAGAAGTATACCAAGAGTGTTTTACTCCCTTTGAATTAAGTGGTTTATGTACCCAAGATGTGGGTCAATGAAGAATTAGGAATGCTTGCTTGGCAAAAATCTTCCTGAGTCAGAATTTTCAAAGAGGCAGTTGTGTCTAGTGACTAGTATACAAAAGTGCATAATCTAGAATGACAGACCTTTCTACAGCTGTCTGAAAACTCAGCTGTCTTCTTTTGTTGTTTTTTTTGTTGTTGTTGTTGTTATTGTTATTTTTTGGAGGATAAAATTGGGATGGTGAGCTCATTAGTTCAGTGTTACCAATGATAAAAGAGCAATTTCCATGTGAAACTAAGCACTGGGAGAAATTTGAAGATTTAGATCGTACTTTATGTGTTTTTATTCTTATCCACTTAAAACAAATAAAATCATAAGAGATTGATGTTAACCTTCCGCTGAGTATGGGCTAATTTAAAAGGGGCAGAAAAAAGAAAATTCTACATTTCATCTTAGAAACTGCCAATAGAAGAAGAAATTAAAAAATGTGGATCATCATAGAGGAGTATTTATGCAGAATCAGAAAAATTCTAGTCTGAAATGTGCTTGGTGCCTTAAATAGATTGCAATTGCTCTTTCATTTCTACTGGCTCTCTCATTTTATTCTTTTCCTTGTGTATTCCTTACCTAAATTCAATGATTGATGTAAAACACAGTCCATAAAGAGTTTCTCACGTCAAAGTTCCATATTACACTTGCATGGTAAAAATCTCTTCTTGGCCAAAACTATCACTGAGGCAAACCTTATAAAAAATTCTTTTTTCATTGTGGGTTTCAAAACATTACATTTTGAAGGGGGGTTTATGGTTTTGAAGGGGGTTTTATGGTCTTTTATCAGGCAACATAAAATATGCTGTACTTCACTTCCTTGTTTCAATATAAATCAACACCCAAAAAGTTTCTACAGGTCTTTACATTGTCTGGCCTTGTTCATTTGTAAGCCTGAAAGTTTAATAAAGACAGTTTTCTCTGTGTAGGGAGGAAATGACATTTTACATGGCAAAAATACATTTTAAAAGCAACACTACATTTCAAAAATTTATATATTTCATGTTGATGGACACAGTATCCTGTAAAACCAGCCAGTAAGTGCTTTGGAAGACACTGGGAATATTTCTGTTTCATATATTCAAAAAGAAATTGGCATTTTTCTATTAACTTTACAACCATGTGGAACCTCCTTAACACTGTAATCTTTTGTGAAGGTCTTGAATTTGGTGAGTCTGGCCATTTATGTTTTCCATGATGTCTTTCTCTCTCCCAACTTTAACTCTTCAGTGCCTACTAAAGCCAAGTAGTTCAGTCAATGAGAGCTTTAAAAGGAGAGAAATGAAGGCACAGTAATTCAGAGTTTATTTCTACATAGAACAACATCGCTTTCTGGAGGGAAAGTTGAGTCCTGCTGATCCCTTGAAGGTCTCATTACTCAGATATGGGGGGCTGAACTCAGAAAAAAAGCCTGTCATTCAATTCCAGATAAGGCCTTTTCTTGATTGCTTCTTACACATTTAGCTTTATTTTTGATCCCTCATTTCTCAGACTTTACTCTCTCTCTAGATGAAAAGTACATGCTATCTTCCTCACAGATGCCTTGGGTGGTTTTCCTGAGGTGAATCTTTAGTTAAAGATTTTTTTAGAAAATTCATTATGAATGTCTATTTCCTTAGTTATAATAAGCTAAAATAATTTTATTTAGAAACAACAATTTTCACTCTTGCTGGGTACCCCATTGCTAAGTTTAACCAAAGGCCGATACAAAGGACAAAACAGTTTGCTCAGTTAAAAAGCCAAGATGACTGTTGGCTGACTTGCTCAGGAGCAAACACTCTCAAGACCCATTCTTCAGATGAGACCTAACTTTATTAGGCTGTCATAGCACCTGCCTAACTCTCAGTCATGTTAATGAAGTTATCCATGCGCTTATAGACAGGCACACACTTAAGTAAACTGCTAAAACAGGGAGAGCAAGTCTCAACAGTCTTTGGCACTTTGAGGTTCTGGAAGGTCATGTTTGCATAAAAGTAGTTCTGAGGAGGAGATTTATTCTTCAGCCACATGTCTTCATGTTTATTTTTACATGTCAAAACTCCCACTTAAATATAAAATTTTGTTTCTCTCTGAAAACCAGACAAACCCAGAAGCAATGCTGTGGTTGCAGCATCAGTTTGGCTATAACATTTCTTTCAGCTTTGAAATGTGACATGACAGTAATGCAAAATTAAAGATAAGTTCAGAATCACTCCATGAACCTGGAATGAGGTTTGCTTTTTTTTTTTTTTTTCTGTTGAAACGCGGTATTATATTAGTTTTATGTGATGATGCTCACTGCAATTTTTTCCTACAACTCTACTCAGAAGTTTCTGGTTTTCCTTTTGCTGAGAACTATAGTCCAGGACACCTAATCTGTAGGCTTATCAGTCATAATTCAGCAGCTTCTAGAAGCTCCATGTGAGATGTGAAGCTCACTGTAGACAACATCTATTTAATAGTGGGTCAATTACAAATGGCCCTTACCTGCTTTTATAAATACCACAAAGCACATGTCTGTTCTAGGTACATGGTTAGCTTTGGAAATCTGTAGCCTAAATTATTTAATCACCTGACAAGATCCTCACAGTCTTTCTGACAACAAGTATTAGCAGTGAAGTCAGCAAAAGGATTCACCATGTGAACAGTGTACAGTCACCAGACTGTAACACTGAGATGGAGCTGTGTGCTTCTACAGAGGTGTTAAAACACTAAGTAATTAAAGACTAAACTAGTAAAGCTGGTGAACAACAGCAAAAGCTATTTTTTTGAATCTCATACTAATATATTTTTGTGTTATATGACAACATATTATAGATCAAGATAAAATACAATAGAATAGCATTAAAATATGTTAGGTGGGGAAGCATAAAAATAATGTAAACCCAATTGTTAAAATATCTTTTTCTCCTAAACATAAATGTGATTTGCTGCTTCATTCTTGACTTTCCCAGAAAGTCATACTTGAGCACCATGTAGATAATGTAAGTGAAGCAGTGTTTTGGAGGCTGGTGGATTAAGATCATGTTTTCAGAGGGGTTTCATTCATTTAGTCTCTCCTTCTGATTGTCCATGTTCCCATTTCCAAGCTTGCTGAAATAAGCTGGAGATTTTCAACCCATTTCAACTCTAAATTTTAAATCAGTCCTCAAATAGCACTTGTAATAAGTTACCCAAACAGCATCGGCAGGGCAATACATAAAGATATGGTAGAGTTTCCTGCAAACTGGGAAGGAAAGGACCTTTGTAGACAAGTTGAAAGACTGACAGTTTCTGCCCATCTCTTGCTTTCTTCACATGTCATGACATGGAGAGACTAGCAGGTGACTGCAGATACCTGCAGCATCACCTGTAACATCACAGAAATGTTACAGTCCTCAGTACTCTTCACCACTATGTGAAATCACAGACATATCTATAAGCCATACTACAAAACGCATACTTGATATAGGTATTTTATATTAACCTCAGGGCACAGATTTTGTGACTGCATACTCCAGTAATTTTGAGGCATATGAATGGCCTGCAGTATATTTAGTGACTTTGCCAATTTAAATGAACTATGGTACAGTAGTAATGAAGGATATAACACTGTGGTGATGATACAGAGGGGAAATATTCCCACAGACTCTCCTCCAGTAATACCCTTATCCGTGTTTTCTTGATGCTGGGTTTTTAATAGCTTACTCTGACCCTGACTTTGTACAGCAACTTACTCCCAAAAACAGTCATTTACGGGGATGCAAGCTACCTGAAACATGAATTGTCTCAGTGGAAACAGAGTACTCTTTGCTTATACTGGCATGCTCAGAAAAGGATACCAATATTCTTGTCTCCATCCATTGTAAAACAACCAAATAGCATCATTGTCAAACAGATCAGAAAATGCTCTGGCATACATGCTTCACCTTTGCAATGAATCTCCAGGTTAAGAAAAATGGCATGACAATGAAAAGATGATTGTTTAAAATAATTTGTTTACTTATAATCTTCAAATATATATAAGAAAAAATTCTCTAAAAGAAAAACAGATGCATTGATTTATACTACTTATAACTTTCCTCCAGGACCCAGTATTGACTGGGCCTGCAATCTCCATTACTGTAAAATATGATAAAAAATTTGTGGAGATACTGGTCTGATGACACTCACTGCTTGTCCCAAAGTAAATGAAGAGAATTTTTGTAGATATTGAGAGATTTTACAGAGTGCAAACCCAGGAAAATCAGATTTACAATTCCTGTGATAGGCCTAGAACTAGGTCCCCGAAAAACTCTGGATCACAGAATCACAGAAGGTGTAGTTTGTAAGGGACCTTAAAGATCATCCAGTTCCAACAACCCTGCTACAGGCAGGGACACCCTCCACTAGACCAAGTTGCTCAAAGCCCTATGCAACCTGGCCTTGAACACTGCCAGGGACGGGGCAGCCACATCTTCTCTTGGAACCACCTGTCAGTCCCTTGCCATGATCACAATGAAATATTTCTTCCTAATACCTAATTCCACTTATTGTCCTTTTGTTGGACTCTGGCAGTTTGGTTCTTCCATTGGGAGACAAAGTGGATTGACTTTGCTATTCCCCTCCATGGTGTTCATCAGATAGTTGATGGTTTTTTTTTTTTCTCAAATGAGTCACCTGTTACAAAGAATTTCAAGCTTATTTGCTTTATAGGAAATGTATCTAAAATAAGACCATGAAAATAGGCCTGGATAAAAACTACACAGTGCTGAGATGAACCAAAATGCACAGAAGGTTATATATTTCTCATCCTAATAGATAAAAATAGTTGTTTTGCCTGCTGCCACAGTTTCTGAAGTCTACATCAACAATCTTCTCTTTTTGAACCAGGGGCTCTAATAGCTCCTATTCAACCATGATAGTGAAGATCCCACATTTTATTGTGCTCTAAGTTCCACTTCTTCAACACAAAATGTGTGTCTGCCCAACCAAACACTTCAGATGTCCCACTTTTCAGTACACTATGGACGTACAGTAAGTTCCTCCTTTCCCTGTATGTTGTGCCCTCCCACTTTCAGTGGTTGATTTTTTATTTTCTTTCTGATTACTGGGTTGGATTTCTTTTTGCTGTCTTCCCTTTCTCTGAGGGAGCCATTAACCTAGACAGTCATGAGGACACAGTGATTTGTCTGTCTACCACTCCGGTACAGTGTTTATCTCATGGATAAGGAAGTATTTCACATATAAAAACATTTGCAATTTCAGTCCTGCGTTCTAGTCCAGTTCATATTAGTACTTGCCAAAAGTCAGTTACCACCATTTGTTTTGTGGCTTGTGAGAGGTGAATTGGTAGGTCTCAGAATACACATCATACAGTCAGAATTAATTGGCATCCTCTTTAGCAGTTCCTTAAGAGGGGGGTCCTGAAGTTGAAAACATCTATTTTTTATTTAGAAATTAAATATATGAAATCAAAAGCACAGAATGAGGACAACATTCTTTTTGTTGATTTTCCAAAAGCAGTAAATCCACACTTATAGAAGATAAAGATAAGAAAAAAAAAAAAAACAAAACAACTGAACAACAATAATCAATTAAACACACAAAAATAAAGAAAAAAGAGAATAAAAAAACCCCATTCTATTCAAATAGTGAGGTAAAATGTTCTTCTATGTTCCATTGCACGTCCTGCAGCAACAATAACATTCTCTTGAGAATCAAAAGTGAAATCCAGGCATTCTTAGCTCACAGGGAAATGTGTTTTGATTGAGCATTTATATGAGATTAGAATTCTTAAATATTGGGCTAATTATCACACACACACACACACACACACACACACAAAATCTTAGAAAGACTTCTGAAAAGTTACATGTGAATAGCAGTTGCAAAAAAAATTGTAAACCAGATTCTAGTAATTGTAGCTAGTGCAATCAGGCTTTCCACCATCATCAGAATTTCAGAGGAAGGTAAATCCTGTGCAGTGTAAATGCATGGATATGTTAGTGTCTAGACACTTTTATGCCCATCAGTCAAATTGGCACAAAACCAATAGAAATTGCATCATGGCAACAAAAGGAAAATGAGAGGTGAGACAGGGAAGAGATAATTAATATCATTAACTGATAGGAAACTGAGCATCAGGTAGACTAAGGGCTTGATAATTAGTAAAACTGTAGGAATAGCATGGAATATGTCTCTGAGGCATAGCAAAAGCAGAGTTTCCTACTTTGCCCTTGCTCATTACAGTGATATGTATTCATTACTGACCACTATCTGCTATAGGTTGCTATCATTTCAAGGATGGTGGTTTCCCTGGCTTGGAGGAGGTGTTCGTGGAAAAGGAATAAATTCTAAATTTCACTCACTCCTATCCTTTCTTTACTTACTCGCTTCAGAAAGAGTAAGTCTTATATCCTCTCACTTCTTTTCATAAACAGAGTCATCACCTACAATTAATTGATTACATGTTAAGAAAGAGAATATGTGACAGATTCAGAAACCAGACACAATTCACTTGAACCCAAACCCCTACTTCAATCCATAGTCTGTCCTTCCTTTGTATTGCCATCAAAATGTAAAATAAGCCTCTATCATTCTCTTTCCAGGTTCACGATGATTCTGAGTTTCTGGCTCCTAAGATTTTGCATTGCATGTTTGCACTATGCAGTTTACAAGCTGTTATTTTACCAGCTGGAGGGACCTCCACTGGTAGATTATCCCCTACTCTTGCCAAAGGATGATGATGTATTAGGTCTTTCCTCATTCTAACTACCATGATAGTACAATGAGCAAGTATCCACACTTCTCTTCCTGATAATCTATTGGTATAGATCTGTGGCTTCCTTTTAATGTCTGGTTCATTAGATGGTATAAATGTGTGTAGCATTTTTAGCTGTGGTTGAGGAGGGCAGGGAATGTCAAGGTTAAGGTTTATTATGACTGTCATGTTCAGGAATGGAGAACTATATACAATTTCTGCTCTGAGTCTCTGCGCAGAACTCCAATTGTCACTGGAGTTACACATTTACCTGAAAGCTGTTTATTGCCCTGTAAGTACTCCTTGTTCCTATGGGTGATCAGGACAGAATAGATCAGAGTACCAATTATTATAAACCTCCTTGAAACTTTCCATGAAGCTGGGTTAAAGAAATGATGGTATAGTATTTAGAAATGTAAAACCCAACAGATAATAGCTCTGTCCCTAAAACTACACACAGAGAGACGTTACTCTAAGAATATTCAACAGTGTCATTTATTATGCAGTGGGCACTATATAGTTGCCCTCCCCTGACACTAGCAGTACAAGTGCTTCATGAGGGAATAAACCCCTGAAAGCTTAGTTGCAATTTACTTCTTTACTTCCTGCACATAGTAACAATGCTAGTTGAATTGGAAAGCATTTTAAAATTCATAAATATATAAGTAGCCATTATCTAGTGGAAAACATATGTCTGACTATAGAACCTGATCCACTACTCAGTTACTCGAATTTTAAACTAACGTAACTCCATGGTAATCAATGAGGGTACTGGTGTGCAACTGAAGTAGCATAAGTCAGATTAGGTTTTTTAGTATGCATAAGGGTCATTTTGCTTAAAAAGAAGGCCATCATTTTCATTGTGTGTTTATTTTGGGTACCTTAATCCAAATGGCCAGAAAAAAAGAGGCACTCAGAATAACTGGATACTTTTAAAATCTGTTTGTACTGTGACTGACAAAAAGCTGAGAATATTTAGCTACATAATCCTTGGGGGGGGAACATGCCATATGTATGTTCTTCCTTTTTGTGGGGTAGAAATTTGGTTTTAAATTAACTAAATTTAGCTGCTCAGTAAATTAATAAGGCAATGATTTCAGCTCTAATTTGTTTTGAAGGTTAAGACAAAACTCCATAGACTGGTTAATGGAAAGTGAAGAACAGGATGATCTTTATATGTTCATAAATGCAAACAGTTTAAGACCAGAAGGAGATCATTAGAGCCTTCAGTCTGAGCTATTTTCTCTTCAATTTCATCCAAATCCTCTCTGCACTGAGCAGACTTGAGTTTGGCTGAAGTTGTCTCTTTCTTAAAAGGGCATTTCATCCCAATTTTTCTGAAAAGTGTTAACTCCTAAACTGTTAATCATTAGCCTGTGTATTAGTAATGCAAGTGTGGAAAGCAGAATCAGCAATGCACAATGTATAAAGACAACAACCCTCCCCACTCCCCTCCCAACTCCTGTGCAAACCTAGCACCATAGCCTAGGGGATGAACATAAGAGTAACACAAGACTGGTGTTATTTGCACCCTTCTGATAGCTAAGCTTTTTGTGGAGGGTCTGCTGTGGAATTTCAAAGACAATAAGTAAACTTGCACCAGACAAATAAAGTTGCATTCCTTTACATTTTAGATGTAAGACATAAAACAGAGACAGTGCCATTCAATCCTTTATCAAGGTGACACAATCCCAGAAAGCTTTGATGCTGTCTATTGCAAACCTCATGAGGATTTGAG
Source organism: Ara ararauna (assembly GCA_028858755.1). Lineage (NCBI taxonomy): Eukaryota > Metazoa > Chordata > Aves > Psittaciformes > Psittacidae > Ara > Ara ararauna. Next base: position 47,517,649 of record CM054380.1, read on the forward strand.
TAAGAAACAAAATCTGATTAGTTTGTTTGACTGGCCTTTCTAACTGCATGCATTCAGAAAGGGTTTTGGTACAATTCTCTTCCCCTCTCTTTATTGTGTGGCTTGCTTTGTTTGCTTGAGTTTAAAACTGCCATTACTTGAAAGTGTTGCACGTATAAATAATTTAAAAGATAATTGTGTGGGGATACTAATAATACATCTCTGCTTTCTCTAATAGCAACTTATTATGGTTCTGAGAACTAGTATTCCATGGGAACGGTTACGCAACATGACTGTATCATCGATATTGTGGATGTTGACAGCAAAATAATTTTTACATCTATTTAAGTACATTTTCCTTCTTAAAAAAAATGCCCTTTTGTTTATGACTTGCACCACTGCTTTAAATTCTCTATAAATACCCAAAGGCTACTTGAGTGGACAGATGGATGGACAGACAGTTACATCCATCTGGTTTTATCTATCTTAAGTGTTTGGCTGTGATACCTTCCCCAGTAAGAAGCCACAATGATACAATTATCTAACAATGCACAATTACTTCTAAGGGCAATCTAATCAGTTAATAGTTGTTAATAAAGACAAATGTACAAAGATAATAAGCAGGTCAAACTGCAAGAGTCCTACTCTGTTCACTCTCATTTAAAAGAAAGAAAAAGCTTTTAATGGGGCTTCTCTTAATTTTACCCCATCATTTTATAAATTGCTTTGCCACCACTTCATAGCAAATAGTAATTTTGAGTAGGCCAACATCAAGCCCAAGTTGCATGCACTTGGTGGTAATGATAGTGTAGCTGCCCTTTAAGGAGTCAGTAAGTCCAACAGTTGAGTCTTGTTTTGTCTTTTTTTATATTTGCTGTTTAGTCTCCAGTAAATGAATGGGTGCTGTCAGTCTGAATGACTGTTGCTTAGAGAAATCAAGCTTTTTACTGTGCTACCCTCATCCTGGGGTCTTTTGGAAAGTCATAGGGCAGGCAGGCACTGTTTAAAGCAGTCATAAGTAAAAGCTTACTCCATGCTCCATACACAACAAACAGTGAGGATTAAACAACTCATGAGATGTAGTGGCCACCCTTTCACACAAAGGGACACTATTTCAGGACTTGTATTTTTGGACTGTATTATGGAGAAAGATACTGATTATAGATAATCACAAACTGTTTAAAGCTATATTGTTTTATTGGGGTTTTTTGTTGTTTTTTTAATAAACATTGCAGAGCTTTATCAAAACCATATTCACATCTTCTGTTCTAAAGTACAACTATGTTGTGGTGATTCTCAGGGCAAATTATTTAGATGCTAAAGGATGCATAGTCCATGCAAACAAAATGGATCGCAAGAACTCAGAGGAAGGTATAGTTATAATTTTAAAACACTGTGAAAAGCTTCACACTAATTACTATACAAGAGTTAAAATTACTGATGAGATGGAACAAGTCACAGCTGCAGCTGCTGCAGAGATTGCTTGGCTAACAAACTATTAAAATAAACAGAGCATTGTTTAAAAGAAGTTCATGTTTTAGATGGTATCATTTTATATAGATAGGTTTACAACCTGATAAAAAAATTGACAGTGAACCTAGAGCAACATTACTCTCTCAGACATTCTTAAATATAAGTCTTACTCCTCTGTACTCCTCTAGAACTACTTACACATTTATTCCACACATATTTCCTAGTGTTGCTTTCTCTCACACCTCCAGTGCCTACCTGTCTTCCTATTTCCACCTCAACAATACATCTCTCTTGCTTCGGTTGTCATCTCTTCTCACCCTGACTATTGTAGTCCCCCTCTCTCAAAACTCTTATTTCCAGTCCTTCCTCTCTCCCTGCATATGTCAAATGCTGATGCTTCCTTCTCACATGCACATCAAAATCACTTCCTTCTTTGGGCACTTCAGCAGCCTTCCACCATTCTTTTCTGGATCAATTTCAAAATTGCCTTTTTTAGAACAATGTCAAAAACTAATTCATCATAAATGTCTCTTTTTATATATATATATATATATATTCTCCTCTCTACTCTTTAATGCTGCCCTCCCCTCAGATCTGCAATCTCAGTTGAAAAATCCTTCCTCTCTGCCATAGCTGCCATCTAAAGAGCCCTTCTTTATCTAAAGAGCCTTTCTGTATCATTGGCTAGCCATATATTTTCTCCTTTGCCTGTACATACCTCTTAATTTCTCTCCATGGAAACTGGTTTGGGACTGAGTTCATGAGGAAGATTAATACTGTATGGCATGCTTAAGCAGTTATTATAGAACCGTGCTATATTGGAAAACCGGAGCATGATCCAGGTAGCACTTAGGATAAATTTGGCAGGACAAAATGGGGTTTTTTTCAGTCTAGATGAAAAACATGTCCACAAAAATTTTCACTCACCAATATTTTACCTGTATTTACACCTGAAAATGAAGTGTAGTCAGCTGTCTTATCTGCATATCTTTGCATCAAATTTGTCCTAGCAATGAGGCATTTGGAACTGTCAGATTTTTGTTTCAGATTAGGATGTGGAATTTGACATTACAATATTCTCATATTTGTTGTTTTGTAGAACCTAGTTTCTTGGACCAAAGGAAGAATGGTCCTCTAGATACATGATTTCTTTTTTTTTTTTTTTTTTTCTTGACTGTGAATACATGTACCAGGTATCAAAAATTAGCCAACTAATTGGACCACTCATCTCAGTAGAATTGATTGGTGGTTAAGGGACATTCATAAAGTACAGCTGGGTTTTTCAACTTAGGCTTCTGTCAAAACCCATTTAGAGTGCTAAATTTTTCTTTGGTTACTGACCACTATGTTTGTTTGTATTTATTTCACTGACTTAGAGAGCTAATGCATTTCCTGAAACGTGTCTGAAAACTCAGGTGAGACACCACAGGCTATGCTGCCTTAGGCTAGAATTTACTAAGATTAAAGCAGATCTGGCATTACTAGGGTCTGCTATGCCTCATGTTGCTTATAAAGATATACTTTATATTTTTTATGATTACAATGATGCCAAAAAAATTGTGGATATAATATAGTCACATTGGAAAGACTGAATATAAAAACTGAGGAAGAACCAAGGAAAGGAAATTGAAACTAACTCTATTCATTAATCTGAATGGGTGTCTGCATTTGTTGCTTTTATTACTCTGTTTTACATGGATGACAGTTTACAAGTTTACATGTATAAAGGAATATTTGATTTCTAAAATAATTAAATATTACCAGATTTTCACTATCAAATTAAAAATGTATATTGTTCCTAGGAATGTACATGTCATTGATAATTTTAATAATTCGCAGTGAGAAAAGCAAAGAGTAGCTTTCCCTCCTCTAACTACTGATTATCTATGTTTTCTTCAGTTTGGACTCTGAATTAGAATTAAAATTTTGGGTTTATTCTATTTATAGATAATTTCTTAAGAAAATTTTTTTTAAATTCTTATGCACACAAGCACAGTACTGAACTGCTTTGCTTGAAGATGCTGCCTGTGAATTTAGGACATTTTTTTCTTTTTCACAGACTTTCTTTGTTTTACACAATGTTTCTATTTACCTTAACTTCTGTGTTTCTTTCAACGGTTGGTTAAAGCTATTCTAAAACTTTGCTTGAACTTCTTAAGAAAGTATGATTATAATATTGTCTTCTAAATGAGCTAAGCCACAATAGATCTCTGTAATACATTTTACAAACTATTTCCTCATTAATACATATGTATCTCTTAAATATGTACATCATTTGAGCTGCATATGAGTGTCAAGCACAAACCCTGAAAAGTTTAGTTTAAGCTAATCTTTAGCTGTCACTGAAGTTTCCAGCATTGTTATCTAGCTGCTTCCCAGTCTCAACATACCTACAAACTTTTGGTCCACATGTACTTGTTTCTTCCAGTGAACATGCACAAAACTGCTCAGAATTGGGTAAAACTAAGAAACTTGGAATTGTAAGCCTAGCAGTACTGGAAAGTGAGGTATCGCCATGCCCATAGTTATGTTAGATAGAAAGGACTTCCAGAACAGAGGAGTAGGAACACAAACATGGTTCATGTATTTACATATTTCTTATATTTACAATACATATATGGTGATAAATAGACAGTAACATGTTCCAGAGTGACACACAAGTTTCAACACAACAAGTTTCAGCCTTGCCTCAATATATCTTTCCAGGGGCCAAATCTAGCCAAAGTTCTTGTCATGCATCAGCCATACCAAGCTTTACACAAAACAGGCAAATGGGGTAGAGGGAATGCTATACTCAATGGCTCATTGGCTAGAAAATTCACTTGTTAAATAGGATATATGTTTGCAGGTCTTCTCTTAGTCTTGATTTAAATCAATGTCTTAACTGTTCCAAGTGAGTTGAGTTTCCCAACCAATGGACTATTGATACACAATGTTCCATCTTTACTCTCCTTCACTATCATGACTTTCTTGTTCTCCCTGCCAGTTCTGCTGTGTATGTAATGACTAGTCAGTAGAACAAAATTAAATAAGAACAAGGGTTTGACTGTACAGTTGCTTGGTTAAGGCTCCAACTCCAGATGTGTTAGAGTTAAATGCTAGTTAATTATGACTGTATAATTACTTACTTCAGGTGGAGCATCTTCAGACTGGAAACTGAAAGGGCTTTGTTCACTGTACTGAATACGTGGGCGATTCAGATATTCTTTTAGGATGTGATGGACCTATGCTCAAGTCTTTGTTCCAAATCAAGCAGGATAAGGAGGCAAAACTTGATCTCCTTCTTTCCAGATAAATAGTTAAATAATTACAGTGTCAGCTACAGAGGAAAGAGATCTTTATCTGTGTTGTTATAAGAAAGAACAGACGTGTTCTGAGATGTCTGTCTCACTAAAAGGATCCATACGAATCCTGACTGGACATAAGTGTCTTCCCCTAACTCAGAGACAGAGCACAGTAATGGCATAAGTAACTCACTGTTAAGATAAGCATATACACCGCATCAAAAATGCTGATGGGATAGGGTGCTAAAAAGTAGACATCTACACACCTAAAGAATTTAGGTACTTTCAGTGTTAAGTGAGGGCTTTTCTTTTTTTTTTTTTTTAACCAAAAAATGTAGTTAGGTATCTAAGTCCACCTTCTGGTGATTCCTGGAACATCTAACCAGAGACAGGAATTTTCCTAGGAGCACATCACCTACAATTTAGGCACTGCTGTCAACATTCATTTGCTAATATCGCATTCTACCTCATAATTTCACTGAGCATTAAGATTAGCTCTAAAGGTCCTACGATGGTTTTGATGATAGGACTTGCTTATTTTGAAAATTTTCCTATACATCTGAGCATTTTACTAGATCTGGCTGAAGTGATCAACACTGGTGGTTACGGCCCTGCAATTACCAGTTTTGTGGGCTAAAATGCAGGTTTATACACATATTCTTAGATGCCTTCACCCCTACGCAGTGCAGGAACAATTAGTGAAATTCTCCGAAAATTAAGCCTCAGCACCTTACCAGTCAGAACAGTCAGAGTTAATACTGAAATCCATCAGCAACCAGTTATTAAAATTATGTAAGATCACACACAGTGTTTCCAAACTTCTCTCATAAAGAAAAATAAATATTAGATAAGTTATATAGATTGGGTTTCATTTCTCAACAGATACCTCAATTGTATGCAAAATATGGGATTGTGGAACACATTACAGAACTGGCCAGTTTTCATTGAAAAAATATGTGCTCAGTTTCAAGTTTCTTTTTGGGTATGATTTAATTTTCACACGAGATATTTAAGTGGCAGTGACTACATTAAGACAGACTTCTCCAGCTACCTGTCCTTTAACAGAGGAAGGAAAAATACATGAATAGTCCTCCTTTTAGCTGAGGAAGCCAACAATTGAAATGTGGTGCACTTGAGCAGAGGCTCTTCCAATGCTCTGCTCTGCCCAAAAGCCAGCTGAGCACTGAAATCAGGGAAATCCAACCTTTCATGTGCTTCAGAAAGTGCAAGCCTTCCTGGTTTCTGTCTTTGGCTTATTCGGAAGAATGGAAACAGCAGAGAGAAAAGAGAGAACAGATATTGTGTAACATTCACATACGTGTCCTCAGTCATAGCATATCTGGCCATCTAGGACCCTAGCAAAGCACCAGCAAGCTTTATTGCTGACTTGCCACCTGTACTTTGCAATTTCCTCTGCAGAACCAACAATATGGTAGGCTGCGGGAGACAAAGCACTGGTCAGACAGTATGGGATCCTGGGATATTGAGTGACAGGCTGAGGAAATGGCCCCAGAGAGGTGCTTTAATTTTAGCATTCCATGATTCCAAAGCAGTTTGGCTTACAGTAACTAAGACACAAAGACACATGAAGCACATACATATGCTAACAAACTCTAAAAAATGTTTTTAGAACAGTCTCCCCTCATTCCTGTGAGATACAGAGAACGCAAAACGGGATGAGACAGATTAAAAACTTCACTAGTATGACATAGGGAAAATCTATATAACGTTTATGCTCTTAATACCTTCAGTCACTGTGGAGCACGTATTCCATAACATGGCAGGCTGCAGTCTCATGGTGTCTGTGGTATTGACACATCTTTAGCTACTAAGCCATTAGACCATCTGATTTGATAAAGTCTTGCCACCACTGTTGGAATAATTAAAGGGAAAAAATGAACACAATTCTGCATTTACAGAGAGAAAGAAGATTTACATAAGCAGAATTTCCAGTAACCAGACAGTGCAAAGAGCAAAACACAAGGGATACCGGCATGTAGGTATGACTTACTGAGAGGTGATTAGGTGTATCTGGATAAGAGCTATAACATGGGAGAGGGAAGGATGTATTTATACATAGTGTATTATTTATGCCCATTACTTCTAATTGCCTAACTAGTTCTCTTTCCTCTCACGTATACTTTAATACTCACCAACCAGAGAAAGATGTCTACAGCTAAATATCTGCCAATTATTATGGACTTTTGCTTAATATTCTATTGTTCCACTGACAGCACAGTTTTTAATATATCATTTTATACTATCCTGTACATCATCATTTTCCTGCCTCCCTTAGGGCCCTGGCTGTAATAGTTCTTATTTATTTCCACAAGCTAACATATATGCAAAAGATCTTGCAGTCATGATGTCTCCCCCACCATCTTCACTTCTTCCCATCTTTGTTTTTGTAATCCTTTTTGTCTGTTTTTAAAGTTACAGCATAAAGAAGTGTGAACACAGCATGTGCATAGAAACATACCAGGGTCAAAACACAGCTTGCTGTGTGGTTCCCTTCCCCATCCATAAACACACAAGGCACTCTCTCCTGCTCAGCAGCATCATACTGCAGCCTTTTCTTGCGGCCTGCAGATTTGTTTAGCTAGTAAACTGGAAAACAGATCAGAAAGGAAATAAAGGAAAACTCCCTTGCTATTCAAATGGGTGAGGTAGCAGTTTAAAAGCCTGGGTAGTGACTGATCACCTCACAGAATGTGCTCAGCACCTTCTAAGAAAAGAACTGAACAGAGCATTGACTCTGGACTGGCAGTGCTGCAGTCTGGTTAGTTGCATCAAATGCTATGTCTTTCTGAGTGCTTGTTTTGCAAAAAGTTTTTCTTTGAGGAGAATCTGTACCAGTATAAGCTGGAGATGGCTGCAACTGCATTGCTGTCTCTGAAACAGAACAGACATCTTTAGAATCAGTAGTTTTCAAACTTTCAGCAGTGTGTTTCTATAAATATATTTTGGCTGTGTTTTTCTTAAAGTAGGCTCTTCGGATCCAATTTCCTGAGGTCTGCTGGTTGACAGGTAGAAAAATACTTTTTTTTCTTCAGATTTTAATAATAATGAAAAAGTGCACAAGCTTCATGGTCAAGACAGGACAGAGGGTACAACAAAACTGTTATCTTAACGCAAAATTTACTGTCGGGGAAAATGGAATATTCCTTCTGAATTCACAAACTGGTAGTGCATGTGCAGGTTGGTTGTAGATGGTTGCTACAATAAGGCTTCTTTCATACAGGTGTGTTTATGCCCCAGGCTTGCTGGCCACAGTCCATTCCATTTACAGAAGCTGAATTAAACAATAACTACCGCATTGCAAAAAGAAGAAGAAAAAAAAAACCCAGAAAGGTGAGCGTCAAAGGAGATGCCTGAGAGCTTTGTTAGGGCCAAGAAAAACCCTGTTGCAGTTGTCAGAGCTTGTTGATGTTGCATAGAAAAGCACTTTTTTTTTTTTTTTTTTTCTGCTGGATTTTGTGGTTCTGCCTTAGGAAAGAAAGCAAAATAGAACGGAAGAACAAAGTCCTACTCTATAAATCAGCAGCTGCTCCTTGCCAGATCAAAGGAGTGACATTTTTGCTCCTGGACTACTTGTCCACTTTAGGTGCTTGACAGACAGCTAACAGCTGGCCTGTTACATAGTATAGAAGAGTTTGGGTACATCTTCTTCAGAGTAGATGACAAGCTAATCAGGGATATCCGTAGCGCTAGGACATGTGAGTGCACCTTGATCTCTTTAAACATACCCAGTACATAATTGCTAAACACCTTTATGCATTTTTGGCAAGTTGTTACTCAGGTAGTTTCCACTGAAAACTAAGGAGTATTAGTGCCTTAATCTAAGTTGATCAGGGAAATTAAACATGTTAAATTTGTTGACAACTCTTTTTTTCAGGTCAGTTTAGGATTGGCTAAAAAATTAATCTGAAACAGTTAGAAAGATGTGTAAAACACTTTGATGTGATATTCTTCAAAAACTACACTTAGTACAAGTTGCCTAAACTAGGCCCCTCAACTCCTGTGTCAGAACCTCGATAAGCTGCTTGTGTTTTCAAGACTGCTGGACTCTCATTAGTTTTGAAAATCCTTCCCTGTGAGTTTAAGATGATAAATTAACACATCTTTAAATGCATGAGTTACTTAAGATTTAATAGATCTGTTATCTACCTTTAGCATGGATGTCTAAGTGCTTGCAAATCAAAGCACATGCCAAATTAGGTAAAATTGTATTTAGCATCTCCACAAGACATATGTATACAAACCTGGAATTTTAATGTCAGTAGTAAAAATTTCAAAGTGATTCAGTTTCTAGTTGATTCCCATCTGCAATAAATCAAGTACAGGATGAGGTTTTATACTACAGCTTATGTCTATTGACTTTGCATTTTATCTGTAAGATATGAATAGCTAAGGAAGTATGTGTTTGTCTCCTCCCTTCAAGTATCTTTAAAAGATCATTTTTACGGTGCATGATAAATAACCATATGTGAATAACCTGGTGGCACTCGGGAAAGAACAACAGCCACCTCCGGTGTGTGTTGTGTGGCTTCAGGTGCGATCGGGAGCACTGCAAGGCGCCAGACACCCGGGGGGACGAGGGGTGATACTTTTTCGCTCAAACGGGGGTTTCCTGAGAGCCGGTGAGGATACCCGTGCCCACCCGGGGACGGGGGCGGGTGTGCAGAGGGAACGCCTCACCACCGTCCCCGTAACAGCCATGCCTACCACCTACCCGCGCTGGGATGCCCCGCCGTGCTTGCTGCCCCGGGCCGCACAGCGCCATCCCCGCGGTCCCGGGGGTGCGAGCTCGGCGGCTGCGGGGCAGTCGGAGGCCAGGCCCGGGGGCAGCGGCCCCGGCCCCGACTCGGCGGCGGCGCTCTGGCCCCACCTCATGGCGCCCAGCCGCACAGCGGGAGGCCTCCCCGGGGGGGACACCGGGGGCCGAAATGCGGGGTGAACCCCGCTCTGCAACAGGGAGCGGTAGCGCTTCTGCTGCCAGCGTTACCGGCGACCGGCCTGAGCGCTTGCTGGCCTGGGCTTTGTCGCTGGGACCTCGCGGGCCTGGGCCGGTGGCAAGGTCGACAGAAGCACTGGGACAGGCTGGCAGGAGAGCCAGGTGGCCACGGGGCCACCAGGTGCTTGGGGAGCATTAGGGACCCCCGACGGCGCCTGGGCCTCCTGGACGCCTGCCTTCGTTGTAGGAAAAGGTCTCCTGCCCCAGGAGCTAAGGCAGGGCAACCCCCAGAGTTTGCACTCCATGGCAGGCAGCAGGTCCTTCCTTGGCAGAGGCTACCCATTTCCCTGTGCTCCCAAGAGGTAACCTGGTAACCAGGAGTTACATGTTTAACGAGACAGATTTTCTCTGCAGTAAATAGATGCCTGTCGTGCCAGTTCTCATGATTTTATCACAAGGCTCAAGTTATTTCATGTTAACTTGAGGTCCCAGCTCCAGGAGACAATGGTTAAGTGTGAATCTTTTCAAGTAAATTTATAGATTTTGTGGCTGAGAAGAGCCATTTGAAAATGTGGCGCAATGACTGGAAAACTCGCAAAGTAAACCCTGGGAAGAGCGCTGTTGAAATTTCTGATGTTTTAGGACAGTCTCACAGTTACGGGATGGGCAAATCCATGATTTCCAGCAATTGGCAACTCCAAGTGGCATAACGTATTTTTAGGAGCTCCAACATAAACATACAAGATGCGGCAGAGGTCTTTGGGATGGTTAGTGCCTGCCTTGGGCTGCCTCAGGCGCCCAGCTTAGTTCCTCTGTGTCATCTTCTGGAGCCTTCACCAAACGTGGTTGTTGACTTAGGTCCTCTGAATCACACTTTTGACAGATGTGAAATGTCTAAATTAGCTTCAAAAAGTCAATTTAAACTTAAAATTTAAAGTCTGCAACCCCCTCCTTGGTTTATGTGGCTGTCCAAAACTATGTGAAGTTTTGTTAAGGAATAAACCTGCCTGTCCCTCCCTCTTCCTCTCAAAACCAGTCATGTAAGTGACTCCATCTCTCAATGTTCATGACTTAAGGAAGGCTTATTTAGACGGCTCATTTCCAGGCGACTAACTCAGCTTTTTAAATTGCCTGTAATGCTGCAAATAAGAGTTGGTAACCAGGTGCCACATAGATTCAGTGAAGCATAAACAAGGGCTTTTTCAACTAATTTTGTACACATATGTACAGAAGGGCACCTAAACCTAATTCTGTCAGTTTAGAATAAATATTGGAGGGAGAAGTTAAATAAACTAAGATAACTGGATTTTACTTGCTCAGATAAAAGTTTGGCCGATAGAAAAGAGTGCTGTAAAGGCAGGGGGGGTATATATTAAAAAAAGTGTTTCTGCAAATTAGTCTTTTCTAATGCATTCTTTCACATTGCTCTGATCTGCTCAAGACTTCTGAAATTATTCTTTCAGCCTGGGAAAGAAATAATTTTCTGGGTTACTTATAAAAACATTTTTTGTGACTTAGATATAACATTTCATGGGATATTTTCCCTTCCAAATTAGGACATTCTTGGGCAACAAGGGATCAGTGTAGTATATACTCTTGAGCTAAATACTGACATGTTCATAGTCCAAATGCTGAAATATCATTTAGGCAAAGATTTATTTTCCCGTCTAAGGTGAAAACATTTGAATTATTTTTTTAGAATGCATTCTTGTGCCCTTACTCAGCAAAACATTGAAGCAGGTGCTTAAACCCCATTTATTCATCAAACTCAGCTCCCATTTACCTTTAATGAGAGCCAAGCTTCTCATCTAGATTTGGCAAGTTTTAGAAAAACCTTGATAAGCTGTTCTTCTGGTTACCTAAAAAATTTTAAAAATAAGCTTTATATTCAGATGACACAAAATTAGCAGTTTTACCCCTACATTATTGTTGTTACTTTAATTTATATTATTTCCATGACTAAGCCTGTGACAACGTTCATTTAGTATCTCTGCAGTTTTCAGGCAGAAGAGCAGAAGTGTCTTCTTGGGCTAAAATCTAAATTGAGTAAAAACTTTCCTTCTCATTAATCCTTTTAGAGAACTGATTGTGAATTCATCTCACAAATTTGTTTATTTCTGTTTTTCACATAAAGAATTGAGAACCCATTTATGCAGTGGCTGGTTTGTTAAATAAATGCAGTATTTTAACACCTCATATTCTGGGATGGATATTTTAAGAGGAAATACAGGTTGAACACTGATAGTGAAAGCTTTGAGTTGTATATGGTGACTCTGTGTTTTTCCTCAGTTTCTCAGAGGGAGTAATATACTCTGCTGTGGGGGACTGGTTCAGTTTTGCACCAGTTTCATCTCACAAAAGATATTAAACACATAGACAAGTGACTGGAGTTAAATACCACTCTCTGCTTGAGTTCGGATTTAGACCAAAGGTAGGAATGAACTGGAGTTTCCTAAGCTTTCATGCATTTCATCCTGCTGAAACACGACCTGTTGTGACCCTACTTACTTAAAGTGAATTTTCCATGATAGCCATAGAGTAAAACTAGAGATGTTTCTAATTCTGATTGCCAATCAGTACAGCCTCCAACAGTTCATTTCAAGAACTAATCTTACTCAGGTTCAGTTATGGAGTGGTCTCAGTGTTTTGAAATACATGTACAGCGTGTATAAAAAAGACAGTGGAAACAACAACAAAATTATTTTTAAATATGCCAGATCTGAGCAAGCAGACTGAGAGATCTCAGTTTGCTATTTATTTGCTTTTGCACTTTGTAGGAATATCTCTCTGTGATTTTATCTGAATATTATTTATTGTAAAAATAAAATGTATTATGTAAATGTAAGTTTAACATCATTTGATATGACTTGAGATAAAATATCATAAAAATATAAAGAAGATGAATTACAGGACTTCTGGTAAAATGTAGCATACATGTTTATTTTGGACAAAGAAAACCAAGGCTCTATTTGAAGAGATGCAATTAAATGCATATATTTAGATTATATTTTCATGCTAATTAGAAATGGTAGGAACCAATTAGGAGTAGGGCTACCAAATCATCAGACTAGACTGCATATTCACGAGTATACCTTTACTGCTGTACTGTTTTTCTGCTGGAAGCAGATAAAAATGAAATTACTTTTTCTTGAAGTCCATATTGTTGCGCATTTTGAGCCAGATTTTGATCTTTCATAAATCCTCCCACAAAAGTGACTGGAACTACTTGTGTGAGAAAAACAGGCTCTGGCTGTAAGAAATATAGGTGACTGCTTTAGGTAGCAATTAAAGAAAATACAAGACGCAAAAGCCCTTCATTCAATTCAAATGGCTATTTGAATAAGGGAGGTTGATAATCTGTCATTTGCAAAGGGCTGGAAGTGAGATTTTCATTAAACGTACTATGTCAACGACATGTATTTCTCAGCATTACACACCTCGTTTATCATTCTGGAATGAGGACCAAGTGCCATATGAATGTAGAGTTTGTGAAGGTATCGCCTCACAACCCTGGAGGCTGATGACCTGTCTTTATCTACACAGCAGGTAAGGCACAAACAGTGGCAATGTGAGCTCTCTCTGCAGTCCCCTGCCAGTGTGCCTGACTGCTAAGATGAGGGAACAAAGGAAAGATAGCATATGGATAGCAGATTGTAGAGTGCTGAAAGAGGACTGAGGAAATCTATGTTGGGTGTGTGGCTCTGCCAAAGATCTCTCGTATGACTTTGGCCTTGTCACTTAATCTCCTTCTGTCTTCATTCTCCTTTGCAAACAGGGAGAAGGCATCTCTCCTATCCCCCAGGCTTTGCCTGGAAATCTGTTCAGACCCCGAGTTCTCTTGGAGATGGTGTGCTTGTGCAGCATGGGGTGGAGAAAGACTGAGCTTCATTGAGTCCTCTAACTGCTGCTATCATCCAAATAATAGGAATTGCTATTAGCAGAAGGATGACAAAGAAATCCATGTCTTGATAGATTTTGCTCTTCTTTTCAGGCCATTCAATCTTTGGTCTCTGCGTGAAGGGTATGAACAAGACAGACAATTAGAGTCAGGAGCAGAGCTGTGAATTCTTCATTTATAGGGTTCCAAATAATGCTGGGAAAAGTGGCATTGATGTTCTCTTTTTTCACTTGTCTCTTAATGCCTTTTGAAGGCATTTGTGCCAAAATAACATCACAGTGTTTCTGCAACACGCCAACTGAAGTGCTGTGCAAAAGGCTCTATTTTGCTTTACTTTGGCCCTGGAGATGGCTCCCTAAGGTATAAAAAAAAGCCCTCAAAAATGTAAAGGCTAGGGCAGGGACTGTAGTTTCTACATCTCTATTATGCACTGTGCATATTTATGGGGCAGTATAAAGAACAAATAATAACCACAAACAACTGCATTCTGTACCCTTGTCTACCAGTTGTGCTGATGCATTACATGATCTAGCTGCTGCTAACAAAACTAGGATCTGATTTTTAGCTTCACCAGAAATGTATGTCCTTTTCGCACCTGAAATTTTGCAAATATAAATAATTTCATATGTAATTTTTCAGACATACCCATTAATGGATGTAACTGATGCCTTTTATGGACAAGATTTTTCAGAGCAGGCATAGAAATGGAATTTCAAAATAATCTGGATGCCTAAAGTCTCTGTGCTCCTATGTCTTTCTAAGCATATGATAGTGTGTCTTTACTTCCAACGGTGTTGATAGTCTAGAGGACATCATTTGCACCAGCAGTTACCCATGTGTGCAAAAGAAAATAATAAAAACAGAAATCAAACCCAGCACTATTTTTGCAAGTTTTACTGGACAAGTAAAAAAAGTTTTACTTTCATAGCTGTTTTTTTTTTTTTTCTCTAGGGAAAAAAAGATTGGGGGACTCACTATTAGGGCTTTAACTCCCATTTCCAAAACAACTACGAAGTTGCCTCTACATAGAGTTCACAGTGAAAGGCTGGCTTTATTCACATCACTGGAATAAAATAAGGCCAGGCAGTTTTCGGAGAAAAAGACTGGGCAAGAGTGGGTTTTCCAAACCCAAAGTGGAGTATCCCCATCTGCATGCTCATGGAGGTAAAGCGGTTGTCACCTGAAACCATTCAGGACTTAGAATTTTCTTAATGCTCTGCCTTGTTGTGTGAGCCCATTGAAAGAACACTTCAGAGGGCACCCATTTCTTGCTAATGTAAACTTTCTGAGGAGTATCCAAAGATATGACCTCTGAGTGAACCTTTAACCTTCCCCTTAATTATTTGTTTGAAGACAGTGTCGAGTTCTCCCGCTGAGAGCCAAGGCCCATAATGCCTCGCAGCCCTGTGAGCCAAGGGTGTGTGTGCAGGGAAGTGGAGAGGGACATAAATAAGGGGACCACCAGATGTAAATAATAAAAGTGGTTGGGGTTTAAATAAAAAACGAAAAAGCAATTTGGTTTCCCCGAAGAGTGGCCTGATTGAAGAAAAGGGGTTAGTAAGGCGGAAAGTGTGTGCGTGTGGGGCGATGTTTCTGTTGTCTGTGATTTTTTACAGGCCTAAATAAGCGTTCATTGCATTCTTTAAAACCTTGCCATCTGTATACACCATTAGAAGCTCATAGGAGGAGAGAAAACAGCCTTATCAGGCTTTTCTGTTAATCTCTATTGGCCTTAACTTTAGCTGATAAAAGGTGCATTGGATGGAGGAGGTTCAGGTCAGGCTCCATTTGGTCAGCAGGGTAATGTTCTGGAAAGTAGCTCAGCAAATTAGGTCCTATCGGGGACCTTTGTCTTTGGGGGGGAAACACCCTTCAAAATCACTGCACTGGGGTAGGAAATGCCTTCCTTGTGCTGCACTCAGAAGAGAATAAACAAGTACATCAACTGTGTCTGATTTTTTATTTTAGTATCTGAAGTCATGACTAATTCTGAGGCAGGATGACATTTCTGACAACTGAATTATACTTTTCCTAAAGAATAAAGAATGCCTTTTGGATGTAAACAGAGATGCAAAAGAGCCCTGTAGCGGTACTTGTGGCATTTATGCATCTGTCTAATGAAATTTCCACGCCTGTGATTACGGAAGATGCAATCGAAGGTGTGCCACTGTCTTTTATTATCAGTGGAGGAATTTAACCGGGGGGTGGGAGGGAGGGAAAGAAGGAGGGAAGCCAACAAAAGGCCTTGCTGAGTTGATGCTATATAAAGGCTAGCAATTTACTAAATGAGCAGATGAACTTAGTTTTCAGTTAACTGACTGAAAGACTTCGCTAAGGGTTGGATCGGGCCCAATGGCAATTATTGGAGGCTGTTTTGGATGATGGGCATGTTAGTATTTCTGAAGAGGATTAAACACTAGTATTCGACTTCATTAGCACTCCTTCAGGGTCACCAGCCGAAAGCCTGAGCTGTGAAATAGCACACAAAACCTGCACGAAGGCTCCAAAGTGTTCTCAAAAACAAAGAGGGGGGACAAAAACAAGTGTGGCTCCTGAGTGATAGAAAATTGCCCTGTTTTGAAAGAAATTCTGTGAATAGGCAAGTTTTAAAATTATTTTAGGGAAATTAATTTGACTTAGCTTGTGCTGATGTGGATCGCTGCACATTAAGCTAATAAGAAATATGTAAGCACTTATTTTTGGATTACCAGCAAAATTAATTCCAGGCTCCACAGCCAACTAACTGCCTTTACCAGTGCTCACAAGCTGTGGCAGCCGCCCTGTTTTGAGATAAAAAAAAAGAAAAAAGGTTATTTTGGGCCTAATATTAACCACATGTACCTGCGGCTGGGGGGTTCTTAACGAGTTGAAAGGTGCCCAAGTTTGGGGCAGGCTGCTGCCTTGCACGGGGTGTCCCAGCACAGCCGCAGAGGTCATCCCCGGCTGGCACTGACCTCCAAACGACCCCCACCTTTACGGGCTCCAACTGCAGGAGTTGCAGAAGAGCAGAAGTCTTTCTGGGCCTGCACTTATTGCTGCTGCGCTGGTGATAAAACTTCAGACAGCCTAATTGATGGCTTTGCTGACCTAAGGATACCTTGTGAAAGCACAGAGTGGCAAAGCCTGGTCCTCATTTATGGCCAGCTGCAAGGGTAGCTGGATCCCAAGGATGGAAAGGGGGGGGGAGGATCCCAGCCTGTGAACTTTAACCAGGTTCCAAGCCACTCAAAGAAGTTAAAGAAACATTGTCTTCTAACTCAGGTTTTTGGTCACATTTGCTTGTTCAAAGCCTTCTAGCAAATCCAGCTTTGAACTATCTAGTAAGATAAGTGTGTTACCAGGTACAATTTCGGAGCACTTAGAGGAAAATCCTTTAAAGTGAAATTATACTCTTTTAAAAAAGCAATGCAATGCAAAACACATTGCTGCACCACGCTAAAATGCTGTCAGTTTTGAAGCAGAGGTGTTCTCAAAACGCAGAAGCAAGCTGATGAAAGGACTTCTATTCTTTGTATTCTGTTGCAGGTTTATTAATGCCAGAAGAAGAATAGTACAGCCTATGATTGACCAGTCAAATCGAGCAGGCAAGTTCCAAGTAGTATCTGTATTCAAGTCCCACAGGCGCAAATCCTCATCAAGTTATTCTTCAGGAGTCCCATCACCTGGTAAATAAATGCTCCAACCAGGCATTCTGGGAGATTTTTTTTTTTCTTATGTCCCCAGAATTCCGCTGTAGGAAGCAACTTCACTAATTGGTGCTAATTGGAGATTTCCCACCCTGACTCTACTGAAACTGCTTTTTATTTTCTGTCTGAATTGGTAATTGGGTACAAGTGGTAGTGCCACAAGCAGTTTGTTTGACTGTGAGCGCTTGAATTACTCATTGCTTGTCTGCATCCAATCAGCAGGACAATCTCATTTTCTTGCTACCCACAACTCCTTGGTGTATGCATTGCTTTCACTTCTGGAAAGCGAGCTGTAAAACTCATTGTATCCATTCATTTGCTTTGACTATTCACAATATGCTACTAATGCGACATGGTACCATACTGCCAAAAAATATTAAAAGATTATTACTTTTGTTTAAGAATGCACCAGATATGTTCCCAGTAAAACATATGATTTTTGGAACAATACCTTTTCTATATTTCTGTTAAAGCTCTCAGAATACGTAACTCTTTACACAACAAATGGTGCCATGTTAATCATTCCACTTTGTAATATGCATTTCCTCGGCATGCTAGGGAGTTGTGGTTTCCTGCCATGAGGCTATGGGATAAAACTGTTCTCCATGTGGTGATGACTGTTGTCACTAACAGGGGTTTTAACTTGATGGTGATTTCGCCTGCTGCTTCACTTTAAAGGTTTTTTTGAAAATGTTATTAATCCTTTGGGAAACTCTGCCTATGTAGCATTAAATTTCTTTTTCATTAACAGGTGAAAAAGGGGGAAAACATTAACTCAACTAACCATGCAAAACATTAAGCCAAATACAAAGTGTATATGTAAATAGGAAAAGCCATGGCCAGAATTTCCATACTTGTTCTAGAGAAGATGACAGTGGGTTTATAGGTTTTATTAAGTTTCACCTTAAGCACCCTGTATCACAG